>QVRM01000383.1:10000-300000 GCA_003439945.1 Dermanyssus gallinae
TTGAACCAGCCTTCACTCTTTATATCAGTGGAGTAATGTCAATAACATCGAATACAAATGTTTTTGTTGCTAATGCTAATTTCGACAACTGCCTTCGCTATACCCATGTGATACCCACGATCAGTCAGTTACTTGTTTAGTTGGTGTTAGCTCGCGACTTTTGATGGTAGATTCTCCAGCAATTTATGAATGCATATATTGGGTCTACAAAAAAGTGTTTTCGGTTTTTTTAATGATTCTCTACGGACAAAACCGAAAAAACTTTTTGGTAGCCCTATATATTAGGGAAAACACCTTTATCGTAATATTTAAACACAATGAACATACTTTCATCTATTTTACAAGGTCTCGTTAACTTTTTTGTATCACGTCGAAGCAACCATGTTGTCTAGTGTAGTTGGCAAGTGTGAGTTCCCTAAATGAAATTGCGTGCAATCGATCAGTGAAAAGCACGCAATAAACGCTAAAAAACACACACACATATATATATATGTATATATATATATAGAAAATATTGTGATAATTTATTAATCATTTACAATACGTTTGCACACTCGGCATTGCTCGCCTATATATATATATATATTTGTATATATAGATATTTGCTATGACGCCCGCTGGACATGAGAGTAGACAACTTGTTCCCAACCGCTGGCTGTTCTAGCTTCTCACTGTTGTCACGCCGGGCGGTTGTCAAGATGCTACCGCGAGTAGCAGAGGAATCGTAGCTGTTCGACCGATGACAGCCGATACAGCCGATATGGTCTGTCTGGTCCGGCTTGCGTCTTGCCCTCGAGAACTCGAAACGAGCTTAGGAGAGCAGCCACATTTCAACACATCGATGATTCAAACGTGCCGACGCATCCAGCCAGCATACATAGGCACACTGATGTGATGGCGATATGATGTGGCCACGTGTGTGGCCACACACACAATCGTGGCGCAGGTTTGTACTGGTGGTTAGCCCCTCCGACGACGAAGACGACAGCTTATCCGATTCGGAACAACTCGTGTCGAAGCAACAACTACTTACCTGTCAGCGACCTAGTTACAGCCGACCAAATTGATGCTCGGTCATCGGATCCATTATGCATCCCAGGCGCTCTTGTTGTTGTTAGTCGAGAGAGAACACGTGACCACCATTTAAAAGTAGACGAGGCAAATTTGTTGTTGTTTCTTGCTTGTTTAGGCCCGTTCAGTCGGCCCAAAACGAGCGGCGAAACAAAAACGTGCAACTTACTGGGCCTAATTCAGTGTACGGTGTGGCCCATGTGAAACAGGGCGAGGACAGTTTGTTTTTCTAATCGATTTTGCCACAGAACAAACCATTGGGCGCGGATTTTTCTAGCTCGATGATTTTCAATAAGCTAGGACGGAGCGGCCGGGTGTCTTTGTTCTCGGGACTCGTCGCAGATCATTAGATTTGGGTACACTGGCATCAATCGGCCTTCTGTTCAAGTTCCAGAGCTCGCAGCGGCGACTCGACTGGTATGCTACAGAATGCCAACCAAAAATTCACTACGCACACCAGAAATAACTCGTAGGTGACGTACCACTGGGCTGATATCAGATAGGCCTGTATCGTTGCTTCTGGAGCCAAGCCAAGCACGCAGCCTATTCACCTGACTTGGCACTATGCAATTGTTTCCTTATTCCGAGTGGCAAGCATGAAGCTGGATTACGTACATCAAAACACACCTACAAATTGAAAAACGCGATTCGGAGGTGTGCTTTGATGCATAGATCCATCAGCATACTACTCAATAGATGTATAGCAATGGATCGAGATTATGGGAAAATCGGAATAATGAATAAATGTTTAGAAAAAAACATCTGTACTGCATTCGACAACATGTGCATCAACCGCTTGCCTATTCTTCCATTAAATGTTCAATTTATCAGCTACTAGCACTGCTCAGCTCAATAAAAGCTTGCATTTCTGGTACGATGCGCGCCGGGCAGTATTAGAAAGAGAGAAAACCATGCGCTTGATGTATCGTCAATAGACTACCTTTGGCTAGGCTCGTTCAGTGGTTGGAAACAGCTGTTTTCTGACACAGTCAAATCTCTCGAATGCGACCAGCTTGACGAGATATATATATATATATATAGGCAAGATTTAATTGAATTAAGAAAAACACGAGAAGTTTTGTCGTGACGCCGCGTACACGCATTTACGTAAGTTTTCCACTATGTTGATGCCGTTAATGTCTAAAAAAACGCACACGCCATAACTCGGTCTAACTCCGTTTTTAATGCCCATCAAGCAGACGAAAAAAATCAAAAAACGAATAGGAAGAACGAAAGGGTGGAAATAGGTAGGCCACATAGTGTTTCACCAGCTTATACGTGCAAAACACGCTTAAAAAATATAAGAAACAATCACCTAACTCACAAGAAAAGCAATAGCCAATGCCCAATTCAGCGTCAACCTGCCCAAAATCGCTAGGTCGTTCCGTGCCGTGCTAGAGGCGAGTCCAACGAGGAAGAGAGGTATAGAAGCTAAAGCACCCTGAGAGTTTTCAAGTTACTTATATATATACTTATCGCGCCAACAGCCTTCTACGCCCGGATGGAAAAACCCTAGCACCATGGGAACGGGGTCGTCTGCTAGTGTGGGACGCGACGGTTTCATGTACACTCGCCAACAGTTACATTGCGCGCACAAGTCGGGAAGCTGGCGCGAGCGCACGTCTTGCTGAAAGTCGCAAATTGTCGAAATACAGGGAGCTTTCGCCGCAGTACATAATTCAGCCGATCGCCGTGGAAACGCTAGGGCCTATGGGTGAGGCGACCATCAAGTTCCTTAAGGAGCTTGGAAAGAGGGTAACTGCTGTGACAAAAGATGCGCGAGCCGGGGAGTACCTGGTGCAGCGTATCTCCATAGAAGTTCAACGTGGTAACGCAGTGGCGGTAGTGGGGTCGCCTCCATCGCCGGGGGAAGGACTGCCAGAAATGCCGTAGCAGTACCAATTATTATTTGACTATTAACATATGAAACATTAAATAAACTTATCGTACTTTTATAAAAAAAACTTATCGTTTTAGCATACTGCTGGTTTTCTCTAATGGTTTAAATTTATTTTCTTGGGAAAATGAACACTGATGTTCTATAAAGCAAATTATTATTATTATTTTTACTGGATATATATACACATTTTAATATGCATATTTTAATACAATTAATAATTGTAACCTTACAAATTGAGTTACTTGACTCGTTATTTACTTCTAATGTCTGATATTTGCAAAGCACGACATTCCCTATATTATTATTACCTTTATGATTAATTAAGTAATCGAGTTCATCATTAGATCCAGAATGATGTAGCACTGGCGGCTAATCAACTTTTAGCGTGTTAACCTGAGATTAAAATAAACTGTGCAGGCTATCCCGTTCAATTTCGCCTAACAAATGTTCAGTAACCTTAACTTTAATGTCACACATCTAGCGCCCAGTCGTCAAATTCAATACGCAAATGTTGATCATGTCTATCAAAGATTGTTAATGGTTGTTTTTCCTAAAATAAGAACTGAGCACTACAAACAAGAAATCGCACATGGTTTGTGTGGCTGCATGTGACCAAGCAGTGACGTCACTTGCTTCTGGACCTGCGCTTCCCGTGATAAGTCGGCTCATGTTTACGTCTAGACGATAATATATATATATATATATATTTTTTTTAATGTTTAACCTTGCGTATACCGTTTGTTCAAAAAGTATCGCGGGGGGAAAAATTTTCGCGGGTTACGTATATTCGAATTTCGATTTTTTTGTGGCGTTAGGTTGTTACTTATGTCTCTCACTTATGCCGACAAGCTCGGCCATTTTGAATGTTCACTTAATTGTTGACAGCTCCTTTGCTTGCACGTGTTTTGGATCGTCTTCGATTTTTACCTATTCAAAAAAATGGATCAAAGAACCTGTATCAAATTTTGTGTGAAAAACGAAATTAAGTGCGCGGATGCATTCCGAATGTTGACTGTGGCATACGGAGAAGCTACCTTGGACCGAAGCAACGTTTATCGGTGGTACAAAATGTTCTCAGAAGGCCGAGAAGATGTGAACGACGAAGAGCGTGCCGGATGCCCGAGCACTTCAACAACAGACGAAAAAATTAATGAAGTGGAGAAAATGGTATTGGCCAATCGTCGAATCACCGTTAGAGAAGTTGCTGAGGACCTAAACATATCGATTGGCTCGTGCCATTCGATTTTTATCAATGATTTGGGCATGAGACGGGTCGCCGCAAAATTCGTACCAAAATTGCTCAATTGCGACCAAAAACAGCATCGCATGAACATTGCTAATGAGATGTTGGACTCTGTCCGCGACGACCCAAATTTGCTCCAGAGGGTCATAACTGGTGACGAATCGTGGGTTTATGGTTATGACGTGGAAACCAAAGCTCAATCATCTCAATGGAAGCTGCCGCACGAACCAAGACCGAAAAAAGCGCGCCAAGTTCGGTCGAATGTGAAAGTTTTGCTGACAGTTTTCTTCGATTGCAGGGGCGTGGTGCATCATGAGTTCTTGCCACAGGGTAGAACGGTCAATAAGGAATATTACCTGCAAGTTATGCGCAATTTGCGCGAAGCAATCCGCCAGAAACGCCCGGATTTGTGGAAGAACAAAAATTGGCTTTTGCACCACGATAACGCGCCTGCTCACACATCGTTGCTTGTGCGAGAGTTTTTGGCCAAAAACAACACACTAATGATGCCGCAGCCACCGTATTCCCCAGATCTGCCCCCCTGTGACTTTTCTTGTTCCCTTAACTGAAGAGGCCCATGAAAGGACGACGTTACGCTACGCTTGACGAGATAAAGACGGCATCGAAGGAGGAGCTGAACAAGGTTAAAAAAAATGGTTTTTTGAAGTGCTTCGAAGATTGGAAAAACCGTTGGCACATGTGTATAATATCTCATGGGGATTACTTTAAAGGGGACAAAATAGATATTCATGAATAAATGAATAATTTTTGAAAAAAACACAACAGTCGCGATACGTTTTGAACAGCATATGTATATGGAGTGTCAAGCGTAGAATATTAAACTTCACATAGAAAAACTCGGAATTTGTAGGTAGAAGTTATACTAGAAGGAACGGGCAAACTAAATGAAGTTCGATTAAATGTAGATGAAAGTATAAAAACAATCAGTAGCAAACATTTGAATGTTTGAATTATTATACATACTATAATAAAGCTCTCAGCACAATGTCACTCTACCGGAGTAATGTATACATGTACATACTTTTTTTTTTTTTTTTTGTTCTGGGAGGTTTCGGTAATGCATGATGCACATGCGCCACTAGCAGCCTGCGTGACTAGTGTGAGACTCGCAAACCCACTAAACCCGGATTCCTCCCCACCCCCCCCAGGCTCGGTATTACTTTGGCATTGCATCGAAACCGTGGGAGAGGCGTCTCTGCCGTTCTCCTTCAATCAGCTCTATCCCTGACTATCATCCCGCATGTCTACCTGCGGTTGGATAGGGGGATGCCATTTTGTAATCCGTCCTGTGAGGGTGCGTCGAGACCATGAGGGCCTGGCTGCTCCCCACCCCCTCCCCCCCTCCCTCGGCTCCTCGTCTCGACCACTCTCCCGAGAGACCCGCTCAAACCTCTCCCGCCTGGCCGTTTCCTTGGCTGTCTTGAGTGTCAAAACAGCGTCGAACAAGTTCGTCGCCTCCCTCCATGCCTCCGCCGAAGTCATCATATGGGAGACCACCTCCTTGATGGGTCGGCCCCTCACAGCGGTTGGTGCTGCGTCCCGTGCTTCCCTGAGAGCATCACACCGCAGAACAGTATGCTCTACGTTGTCCGTTTCTCCAGAGTCGCACAGTACGCAGATATCGCTGATGGCCTTCTTGATCCTTGACAGGTAGCTCTGGAACTGGCCGTGTCCGGTCAGAACCTGAGTCGTCCAGTAGGAAAGCTCCCCGTGTCGGCGGTCATACCATGCCCTGAGGTCCGGTATCAGACTCTTGGTCCAGCTCCCTGTGGTCACACCGGGTCTTACCTGCGCCCATTCCTCATGCCAGGCCGATATGGTGGCACTCCTGGCCCTGGTGAGATCCAGACCTTCGTCTAGATACATTTTACTTCGTTCAGCCACTAGGAGGTCCCATGGCAGCATTTTGGCTAGGACCAGGAGAGCTTCGGTCGAGACTGTTCGATACGCCCGGCTTACCCTGATTGCCAGCGTTCGTTGGGTCGACCTTAGTGCCCCCCTATTTTTCGCCGTCCGCATTGCCATGTCCCCCCAGACTGGGGCTGCGTATAGCGCCGTTGATTCGGCCACCGAGGCCAGGAGCCTTCTTTTCACCTCAGCCACCCCACCGACCCTAGGCATGATCCGCGCCAGGTTCAGGGAGACCCTTTGGGCCTTTTCGGCCACGTACTTAACGTGTGCCGATCCGGTCAGTCCGGTGTCTAGCATGACCCCAAGGTACTTTACCTTCTTTCTGATTTCTATCGGGTGGCCCGCCATCACGAGGTTAATGCCGGTCGTCCTCTTTCTGCCTGTTAGGTACATCGCCTCCGTCTTGTCGGGTGCCAGTTTCAAGTGATGGGACTCCATCCACTCGGACACCATTGACAAGGCCTCATTGGCGGCGCTCTCCAGGGCTCTTTCGGACCTGGCCGTTATCATGAGTGCAAGGTCATCGGCGTACGCCAACGTCTCCACCCCATACGGGAGACCTGGGATCTCGAGCACCCCGTCGTAAGCTATGTTCCAGAGCACGGGTCCTAGAATCGAGCCCTGTGGGACTCCGGCAGTAACCTGGTACTCCTGCCCCCCTGCAACCAAGCCTCTGTCATCCAGGTAGGATGAAATCATTCGACGGAGGTAGAGGGAAAAGCCCTTCCTCTTCATCGCCTCCACAATTACTTTCCAATTCATTGTGTTGAAGGCATTTTTGACATCCAGGAGGATCAGGAGCACGAATCCCCTTGTTTTAGGGGTCTTCATAGTCTCCTCACCCGCCCGTTTCAGAACCTTCTTTAGAGCCCCTATTGCGGATCTGCCCTTCCGGAAGCCGTACTGGGCATCTGATAGGGCGTTCTTTTCCTGAATCTCGTCGTTTAGTCTCTTGACTATAACGTTCTCCAGGAGCTTACCCATGGCGTCAATGAGGCATATGGGCCGGTAAGCCGAAGGCCCCGTCTTCCTCCCGGGTTTGGGGATTAGAACCAGGCTTGCCTTTTTCCACAGCCTCGGGAATCTCCCCTCTCTCAAAAGCTTGTTGGCAAGGTCTTGGAAGACCTTAGGCCACCTTTTGACCAGTAGCCTCGCTACCTCTGGGGGAATTCCGTCTAGGCCGGGCGCTTTACCGGTTGCCAACCGATTCCGGGCTTGTTCGACCTCCTCCAGCGTCACCCCCGGAATGTTTTCCGGGGTGACCGAGAACTCCTCGTTTTCTCTCCGCGGCTGTGCCGGAAAAAGACCGGTTACAGTCTCCCGCAGCACATCCGGGGGGAGTTTCGGGGAGGTCTCCGGAGTTTGGCCATAACTATTCGGTACGGCAGGCCCCATACGTCGCTCTCCACCGCGTCTATCAGCTCTTTCTCCGCTCGGGCTTTACTTTTGGCGATGAGTCCTCGGAGTCTCAATCGAGCAGCCTTGTACTCCGTCAATTGGGATTCAGCTCTTGCGGTCTCTCGCTCCCCGTAAAATCCCACCCGTCGTTTTCTTTGCGTTAACCAGCTGCGTGTTCTCGTGAAAATCCTATTTAGCCTAATGCAAGTCCTGCGGGCAACTGCGATCCCTTTGTTCCACCAGTAATTAGGAGGGTGGCGGCTCCCATGGTGTTGTGAGGGAGCAGCTTTCTCGCATGCTGTAGAGAGTATGTTAATTATTTAATATTCATCCCCCACCGTGTCTCCAAGTCGTTTGCAACCCTCGTCTATTTCAGCCACTAGAATCTTGGCGTCCAGTTTCCGCATCTGCCATCTCTTACTAGGGGGCGGGGCGAGGGCCACCTCGGGGGTACTGATGGTGAAACAGATGTATCTGTGGTCACTCATGGTCTCCTCCGTCTCCCTCACCCTCCATTCTACCACCAGTGGAAAGGCCGCCTCATTGACCATTGAATACATGTACATACTAGTACATATGAATCTGTCGAAGTCTGTGTCTCAAGTAATGTACTCGTATGGTTTAAAAAAAAAAAAAAAAAAACGGTGTCTTGGTAAGCTAAGTCCGTTTTTTATTGATAGTTTACCGGTAAAAGCATGCGTTATTTATTATAGTTCCCTCTCACACTAGTCACACAGGCTGCTAGTGGCGCATGTGCATCATGCATTGCCGAAACCTCCCAGAACAAAAAAATATATATATATAAAGTGCGTTGCAAAAAATTAGCAACTCGTGTTTTTGGCTTGATTTACTTGAATGACATAAAATGTTAATTTCGTTGCAACCTCACAATCGATTCATGTAAAAAAAAAAAAAAGTTTGAAAAAACAGTGTGGCAAAATAATAGCAACAATAACGCATTAAGAAGTATTCGATTCTTAGCCAGAAAAAAAAAAAAAAAAAAAAAAAAGTGGCACTCTTTGTTCTTGAAAAAAAGGGCTGTAGTGCTAGCCGAGGTATGAAACGCGGCGTTGTCTTGTTGAAAAACTGCGCCAGGTTACCCAATTCTTCTGAAATGGGTTTCTATCTGGGAATTGACGATGCGCTGGTACTTGTCGGAATTGTTTCGGCCCACAATCGCGACTAGATCAGACTTCCCATTATATCCAATATTTCACAGAACCATCACCGGCCACACGTTTCGAGAACCATTGAGGTTCCTTCCGTAAGTCATGCCAATAATACTGACTGCCGTCAGGGCCATCGAGATTAAATTTATTTTCACACGAGAAGACGATATTTTTCCACTCATTATCTCAAGTTTAGTATCTATGCGAAAATGCACGCCGTGCTACAATGTGCTTCGGTTGCAGTCGCGGCATAAGCTTCCTTTTCGCGTATCGCACGTTTTTGTGAGAACTTAACACTCGGTACACTGTGGATCGGTGCACTGGCACTCCCAAAGTGATCTCGAATAGTCAAAACTGGCTTACGCTCACTGTTACATCTGCACCTTTGGTTCATTCCAGGGTGTAAGAACCTGCTGATGGTGCTCTTATGTCGTCCTTATCTGCGATACCGTCCTAATTACTGTATAACCGAGCTCAGCATATACCTCAATTTTTGTATTTTCGTTATCCGAGAGATCCTTTGTACGACCCATGGTTTAAACAAAAGCTTCGTCGTTAGTTCGGAACAACGACTGAGCTGTAGAATATAGAACGATTGATTTAGCTAGACAATATGCCTGACATTTGATCCCCGGGATCGTAAATCAGCTGTAGTATCGACTATCCTTTACAAACAAGATTTGTGTGGTTAGCATGTTATTGTTGCTAATATTTTGCAACACTGTTTTTTTCCTTTTTTCTGATGAAACGATTGTGAGATTGCAACGAAATTAACACCATACTCGTGGTTCGTCATGTACATAATGCCCTTAAAATTGATGAATGACCTAAATCAAGCCATTCAAATAAATCATGCCGAAATTATCACCAAAAAACATGAGTTGCTAATTTTTTGCAACGCACGTTATATATATATATATATATATATAGATTTAATTTTCTTAGGTTTTAAAATTCTAGATAACCCTCCGTCCCCTACGGGCTTGGAACTCACCGTGAAACATATCTTCAATGCACCGAGGGCCGGACATGTTCAGATATCTAGGGTTTCCCCAACACTCGTTGTGGTAGCTTGGCCGCTGACTCTTGTCGGTAGGGTTATATATAGCAAACATATAGCAGCCTAAACTATTTCAGGCAAAGTTCCGGTCAACGTATCGTTTTGGCATGACCGCGTCCAATATGCGTCACTGCTTGTATGTAGCTTCTGGTATTAAGGCTCACCAATTAAAATCTATATATTTTTAGATTAGAGCGGCACCCTGCCAAGAGTTTGCCTTAGAGTACACAACAGTTCACAACCTAGTTCCTCTACATAAACTGCGCCGCCTTTAGAGTAGAGCAATACATAGAATAAATAAGCCCAGTCTATTTAGACGAATAAATACGACAACAGATGGTCATTTTCTTCATAACGTCAAAACTCCATCGGTTATAAAAGTCGGCAAAGTTGTTCGCTGCGTAGTAAATACGGGTGTGATGGAAAGTTTGTGTCTGATCACAAACACTGTTCAAGGCAAGAGCCAGAAGAACTGTTTACTCATCATTGTATAGAAATATTTTGTTTTTGCAATTGTTTCAACGGGCGCCGCTCAGACATGCTGCATAAATGAGAAATGTGCTCGCGATCACATTACTGCCGGCATAACAATATTGAGTCGGAAAGGGAAGGCGATTACGTGGCAGACACCCAAAATGGAACGACCTAAAATAGCGCAGGTACTGTGCTAAGCTGTCGAAAGCAGAGCGTCATCCCGTAAGAAGTGGTTGTAGTCAACACAACCTATTAACGCAACCAATGACGGAACAGAATTGAGAAAGAGTGATAGATAGTAGGAGTCAAGATGCAAAGATGTTCTTCAATAGGTAGACATTGCCGTAGTGATAAAACGAGACGCTCCAAACCCGGGGCAGATATATATATATATATATATATATTCGACGGGACACTGGAGAGCGTCCGAAATTTTGCGCCAGAAGGTGTCGCTTGACGTTCAACTACAAAATGTAGCATTTGTCCGGGGCACATTGTTGAACTGGGCCAATCCTGGGTTAGAAAACCAGTCACTACACGTTCATATTGCATTATATATATATATATATATATATATATATATATACAGGTAGCTCAATAAGTTCTTAGAATGAGCTTTTTAGAATTCGAATTTTGGCGCACTTCCACCGCTATTAGGAACTGCAACTTTTCGCCTGCCAGCAGTCAAAATATTATGGTGATTGGCCGTTGCGATTTCGTTTGATCGCTTTTCCCGTGCAACGTATCGGCGTGATTTTGAAAAATGGAGAAAAAATAGTTTCGAGTGGTTATCAAGCATTTTATTTCAAAGGTTGGAATGCGACCCAAGTGAAAACTGAGTTAGACGAGGTGTACGGTGACTCTGCGCCATGTTTGCCACTGTTTCCAACTGGATTAACGAGTTAAAAAGAGGTCGCAGGACCACCGGGATGAACTACGTTCAAAACGCCCAAAAACGGCAACTGATTAGGAAAACGTGGAAAAGGTGCGGAAAATCGTTGCCGCAGATAAGCGAGTGAACATTAGGGAGATAGCGGAGGCCTTGGGGATCAGTTTGGGTAGTGTGCATTTCATCCTGCACAAAAACTTGAAGATGAAAGAGCTCAGAGAAAAATGGCTGCCGCATTTGCTCAACCAAGGCCAAAAAGACGCGCGTGTTTCCGCTTCACAGCGAAATTTGGCCAAGTTGTCGAAAAATCCGTCGGATTTTTGGCGCAGATTCATGACCGTCGATGAAAGCTGGGTCCATCACTACACTCCCGAGACCCAAGAAGCATCTTGCCAATGGTGTGCACCTGATGAAGGACCTCCGAAGAGGGTGCGGACAACGGCATTGACCGGAAAGGTGATGGCTACAGTTTTTAAGACCAACGTAGAATAATGCTGGTCGACTACCTTGAGAGCGGTAAAACGATCACAGGAGAATATTAGGCAAGACTGTTAGACTGCCTTTAGCAAGAACTCATCGTGAAACGGCCCGCTTTGCAGAAGAAGGTTGTCCTGTTTCACCAGGACAATGCTCCTGCACACAAGTCCCGGCAAGCATCGGCAAAACTGGCCCAACTGAGATTCGAACTTATTGAACAACCTTCCTATTCTCCAGACCTGGCCCCCTCTGATTATTTCCTCTTCGGACATTTGAAGAATAGTCTCGGTGGAAAGCGTTTTTTCCAGCAATGAAGAGGTTAAGGCTGCTGTCAATGCTTATTTTCAGTCTAAAGACGCGGAATTCTACTTAAGGGGTATAAAAGCTCTGAAATCTTGGTGGGAAAAGTGTATTGAGCATCTCGGGGAGTATATCGAATAAGATAAATTTAAAAACATGATTTGGAAAATTCTTGGTTTTCATTCTAAGAACTTATTGAACTACCTGTATATATATATATATATATATATATATATACTATAAATTGTATCCGAATGTATATATAATATTCACAACGCGGAACTACTACTATTACTACTACGTATTCTTCAGACGCAAGTAAGTCCAAAATACAAAACAAGACATGTCATTTTTCGAATACCTCCACACTCGTCTATGTATGGTGGCCATCTAAATTTGGAATTAGCGTTTGCATGGGATTCGCTATTCACTGCCATATATTGAATCGGTTCAGAACTACGGTGATATATATATATATACAGCCACTGAAAAAAATATAGGGCCACCCATGTTTGCCACATTTCACGCATTTATTATAACCGATTGAGTAAAGATCATAATGATACATGCTCACAGAGTAACAGCGGATACTTTTATCGACATTTGGAGTATCGGGTTACCTTAAAACACGAGATTTCGACATTTGGCACAGCTACGCTGCGAAAAAATTATAAAGTCACCACCAAGATGCATGTCTTAGCGAGTGAATTGAGTGGAATAACAACGTTTGGGCTCATTTCACGGCTCGACGGAAACGAAAGCAGACCTCCTACCAGAAATTTTTCTGTGCTGAAACGATGGGTTTGGGTCGGCGTCTCACGAGTGACGAAAAGACCCAAATCAAGGCTTATAAGGATGTCGGCCTCTCTAATCGGGAAATTTCCCGTCGATTGGGACGTTCTCGCCAAGTAGTGAACAACTTCGTGAATTTGGGTGAAAAATACGGCGTAAAAAAAGAGTCCGGGGCGTCCAAATGCCATTTCGGAACGAAACAAGCGCGCAATTTTGAAGATAGCCTCGAACTCTGCGCTCTCGGCAAAGGCAATTGCGGCGGCGGTCCGGTGTGCAAACGAACGTGCGAAATGTGCAAAACCTCCTCAGGAAGACACTTTGACTCACGAGAAAAAAACTTAAGAGAAAACCACGATTGACCGCTGAGCATCAGAAAGCTCGTCTCGACTTTGCCCAGGTTACGATGTCATGGACCACTGAATGGCACCGAGTGCTCTTTTCGGATAAAAAAAGTTCAATTGTGGATGGACCGGATGGATTTAACTATTATTTCCACGATGTGCGCAAGGAAGAACGATTTTTGTCAAAACGGCACTCAGGTGGCGGTTCGGTGATGATCTGGGCCGCTGTCGGGTATTATACAAGGTCGCCGATTGTGTTTTTAGACGGTTGTGTTAATTCGACGCGCTATAGGGATCTACTAGAAAAGCAATCCGCACATTTTGAGCTGATGGGAGGACCCGACTTTGATTTTCAACACGATAATGCCCCGATTCACACTGCTAAGTTGATCGAAAGCTGGTTCGAACAACGCCACATTGAGGTCCTACGCTGGCCTGCAGTCTCACCTGATCTTAATATTATCGAGAATGTATGGGGCTGGCTCGCCCGAAAGGTTTACACCGACGAAAAACAATTTTCGAACCAGGTAGAACTAAAAAAGCAATTGTGAAGGCTTGGGACGAGCTCTCGCAGGACGTCATCCAAAATTTGTTCAACACTATACCAAACCGCATTTTTGAAGTTATCCGACGTAATGGGAAGTTCACTAAATATTAAGTATAGTTGTTAGGTGCCGTGAAATGAGCCCAAACGTTGTTATTCCACTCAATTCACTCGCTAAGACATGCATCTTGGTGGTGACTTTATAATTTTTTCGCAGCGTAGCTGTGCCAAATGTCGAAATCTTGTGTTTTAAGGTAACCCGATACCCCAAATGTCGATAAAAGTATCCGCTGTTACTCTGTGAGCATGTATCATTATGATCTTTACACAATCGGTTATAATAAATGCGTGAAATGTGGCAAACATGGGTGGCCCTAAATTTTTTTCAGTGACTGTATATGTATATATATATATACGATACCATAATATATACGATGATATATATATATATATATATATATATATATATATAACAAACAAATACGATGATATACGAGTATATATGCCGAATAAAGACACGCGCATGTTCAAGCCTCCTTTTTTAGAGAACTAAATATAATTTATTTAAGTTTGTACAAACACAGCGAATGACGATTAACATATTGAGAAGACGACATCGAGGGACTCTGTCTGCTGAATATAACCATTGGTAACGTATGTTCACCATAATCAAATTGAGCGTTCGGATGAAAATAAGGTTTCGTTTTTGGCCGAAACGAATCTGCGCGACAGTGGCGCGGCAGATCGCTTCTGTCGGGTTTCAAATATGCGGATTCATGTAAACACATCTATGTTTTCATTCCAAGTGCGTCTGTAGTAAAGGAATATCCAACCCCCCCCCCCCCCCCCTGAAACCCCCCGCCACTCTTAAGCGTTGTACAGCGTCATTGAGAAACGAAAATTTCATTCATTTTTTAAATCTCTTTCCCGTTTGCTCACTCGCGTATTGTCTGAGTTTCTCCCCGTTCGATCATCTTTATGATCTTCGCTGTGTCTTAATTTTTCCCCACCGAAGACCGGGCCACTCGCACACTAACCCTGTAACTCTCTCTCTCTCTCTCTTTCTCACATTTTCTCTCTCTCTCTCGCCAGATATGCAGAACTATCTAACGAACCTTGTTTCTCCTCGATCTTCATGCACAGTCGTCATTCATGCTGACCCATCACGCGGTCACTAACCACCACCCATCTAACCATCCATACACCGCCTGTTGCTGGCGACACTTGCACACGATGACGACGCCTCAACCCCCCCCGCCCCCCCCCCCTCTATTAGCTACGACCTTAATTAGTACCGGTAGTTTTGCTGATGTGTGTTTGTGCCCTGCACGTATTATGTGATTCCAATAATTATCGTCGTCGTCATCATCATCATCATCAGCATCGTTCATCGTTACCCAAACTGACTATGCCAGTCAACTAGCTACGTTAACTAACACGCGGCTAGTGGCTAGGACACACGCCGGCCCGATCAGCCGCACCAATGATGTGCCCAAAATTGCGGTCCATTATGCACCACCTCCACCACCCCGCTGCACCCGTTGTTCGTTTTGTTCTACTTTAGATAGAATAGAAACCAGCCGCCAGCTCCCAGCTTGTTAATCCTGTTGTTCGGCAAGGAAACAGCCCCCCCCCCCCCCCCGCCCACCCCCCGCGGACAGATCGAGCCCCGGTAGATATGTAAACGAATGGATTCACGCCGGGATGATGTAGGAATGATGTTGGCATGCAATCACTTCGCAGCGATGTTGTTTGTTGCTGATGGACGGGCCGATCGCTCCTATTACTCGTACCGTGCTTGCTGCTGCTGCTGCTGCTGCTATTCGGATCACCATCGTCAAAGGAACGGCGTTGGCACTCTCGCGGCGAGAGACACCATTACCACCACCACTACGACGACGACGACGGCGACGACAACGACGACGGCGGCGGACTCGCACTCACTCAATCACTCGGTCGCTCGCTCGCTCGCTACTGCTTGGCGTACTTTCGAGTCGACACAATGTCGGAGACCTTCGCCTCGACCATGAGCACGGCGTCGTCAACCCAGCGGGTGATCGTCACCTCCTTGAGCTTCTTCTCCTCGTCGGCGAACTGCTTCTGCACCATCTTCTCGCCCTCCATGTTCACCACCGAGCGTACGTCGTTGCCGTCCATACGCTTCTCCACAAACTCCTCGCCCATCTGCAATGATGATAGGACGCCACACAAGCGCCAACTCAAATCTCGTGCTGGTGATGTCCGGAATAATAATAATAATAATAATAATAATAATAATAATAATAATAATAATAATAATAATAATAATAATAATAATAATAATAATAATAATAATAATAATAATAATAATAATAATAATAATAATAGCACAGGCAGAGAGTCAAGCGCCGGGAATCAAGTATCACTTTCTATCCAGCTCAACTCAGCTAAGGCGGTTCTATCCCCCCTCTCGGTACGCTCTTTCCATATATATATATATATATATATATATATATATATATATATATATATATATATATATATATATTCAATATCTTTCCGTATAAACCATACAAGAATAACTGCTGGTGATGCTGCTGCTTAATTGAAGTGATCTGAATCTGAGCTCGGTCGACTCTGTGTCGCAGTGATAGCCGGCAGCCGCTCGCCTGCTTTTCACTCTAAAAGCAAGCACATTTTCTCTACAGTCACAGGGAGGCCCTGCCGCGGTCTGTTCTCCGTTGTCCGGTATCATGGGTTTCTGTTTGGAACTGGTTCTCGTCTACTCGATATATGTACGTACAATGACGCAGTGACACTAGCTGGATAACCTACCTGTTCGAGCGTTTTGTCGACTGGGCGGGCAGATCTTTTGACGTATCAAACTTAACGAGTTGAACGAACCAAGCTAGCCGCACACTATCATTTTGGTCTGGCCACTGTACACAGTTATTTCCTCTATCAACCAGGAAAATGGGCAGGCAACTTTGCGACTAGTTGTGGACTACTCGCTAGCGGACACATGAGCAACAAGTCGACAGCGTAAAAAACCCGGAACAGCAAATGCTTGTGTTTGTTAGAAGCTATGTGACTTGATTCACCATCATTCGGCATCTAACCTAGCGCTAAAAGCAGGCAGCGATCGGTTCGTCGGCTTCAACTTGAAAAGATGTAAAGCAAATTGTAATTGCGAGAGAAAACGTCCAAAAATCGACAGATTGCTGTAGAAGCAATAAAACAACAACAATAATAACATTAACAACAAAAATGATGATGATGATGATGATACCTACGATGATCGTACCGAACTAGAATACCAAAACTAGAAATGAAAACCAAAAATTTGTGATAATGTTGCTTTGCGACATGTTGTGGACTACTGGCTAGCGGACATAAACACTAGTAAACTCAAGCATGAACACTAGTAAAAAATAATGTTGAAGTAAACATAATATTTACAACTACCAGATTGATAAGAGTCTCATTATCGATGATTGATAATGATCGATTGATGATTGATCAACAACGACAACAATATGAACCATGACTAGAGCAATGATATATGCGATTGCAGCACAAACTTGACCAAGTAGGCATGTACCAATCTACAGTCGAAAAAAATATATAGAATACTCGTATACAACAACAACAAAAACAGCAATGTTGTTTTGAACTGTTCTGAATCAATATGTGACCAATACCGAGCAAGATGGCTTAGTGGCGAAGCCTTTGCTTTGCATTCGGGAGAACTGGGTTCGAGACCCAGACCGGCCACTCTTAAATTGGTTTGCATGGTTTCCAATTTAGACAAGGTAAACGCCGGAGTGGATTAAAAATTAGCCATGACATGAAAAACCGTACACGGGCATAATAAGCCTTACGGAAAATCGAAAAAACAAAAATGTTAGTTGTATTGCATAAAGACTTCTATTAATATGATGATGATGGTGGTGATGATGATGAGTACGATGCTTCTAATGCCACTCGCAATTGTCGAAGTAAGTGCTATGGTTGGTCATGTGTATGCGGGTTGTTTGTTACCTTGAACTCAATGACGGTGGTCTTCAATGTGGTGACCGTCTCAAGCTTCCACTTGTCACCATCCTGCGTGATGTTCACGGTGGGCGTTGCCGTTTGAGCAAACTTGCGCAACACGAAGTCTAGACGATGCACAGAGAAGACGGCCATAACGCGATACGCGTAGAAAAAAAAACAGAAAAAAACAAAGAATTAGAAATAGGTGAATTTGAAAAAAAGTTTGTGAAAATTGTTGAACACGATCAAGCGGTTATATTCAGACACACCCACACACAAACACATGCACTCATATATATATACCACACAATTCAATATTTCGTCGGATCAATATTGCCTCGTTCGAAGTGAGCCGAGAACACGTTCATCAGAGGAGTTCATCAGAGCTGCGTACGACTTGAGCGACGCATTGTTGATTGACCAATAAACAAGGCCTCTAATCGTGACGTGTCGCCATTAACCACTCACAGAGGTTGGCTTATTGATCGCGGTGTGATCTCGAGCGGGCGGTCGACAACGCTCCGCGGTACTCTGAGGTCGCCGCCACCACCGCCTTGGAAAATTCGAGCTTCAGAAAAATCGAGCAAAATTCTGCTCTCGGCGAAGAGTATTGGAGGACAGCAGCAACAGTGGTCAGGTATTATTATGATTATTAGTATAACGACTTTTAATGGATAGATAGTCTGTCTGTCAAGCGATGATAATGATGGTGATGATGTTCTAATAATTATCAGCTGATCAAATCGAGGCGCGGTAGGTTACAAACCACGTGAGACGTCAATAGCGTGGGCAGGTGACGCTTTTGCTGTTGCTGTTGTTGTCCTCGGTTCTGACCAGCTGGTCGGAAAAAGAGAACTACGAGAAACATTGAGCTCGTGTGCAGGCTATATATATATATATATATATATATTTGAGATGGTGACTAATGACAAAATTTTCCGGAAAACCAGACTAATACAGAAAATGAAACACTCAGAGCCATATTCTCTGCACGACGAAGGGATTCAGTTCGTGACTTGCTCAGTCGATTTAACCTACTTCCTGTATAGGAGGACACCCACTTACTTGGATCGTATATTTATCTACGTGATTGGCCTATAGTTATTGTGTACTATAAAGATGCTGTACGAGTGGACTACACCGTATGCGTGCTTATTTTCGAGCGTGTTGACTCATTTTGTTGTTCGGCGTTGTCACCAGTGCACCAACTGTTGTATAGAAGTACTCGTGATAATATCCATTGTGATTACTTTTTGTGAACAGTGCTTATACAAAGCACATTCCTTGGACTTTGTCGAGTGTGGTTTTCTGCCTCGTCATTTGAGCTATATTGTTCAACCACTTTTATTTACCGATAACCTAAGCGTCGTAAAATGAAGTTCCGCCTGATTCTCCAAAGCTATAGCTCCTCTCTGAGTTTCAGTCTAAGATAGACTGGTTGGTGCGTGCATACTTTCATCAAGAGTAGGGCAAACTCATGACTAGCTACCTTCTCCCTATAGTCGACTCGAGTTCTCCTTCGTTTCAAGAGAAATGAATAGTAATGATCATAATATACAGCCCATTGATCCACTGGATGTTAGCTACAACTGCTGCTACTGCCTGCACTTGACGTTCTTCTTCTTGTTGTTGTCAATTGACGTTGGCTCTCCATAAAAGCATCACATCGCACAGCCTTGATGAAGGCTGTTAGATAGACTGACTACAGGTACTAATGATTCACAGCTCACAGCACTTCCTGGAGCTGCTGATCGCAGTCTTACCAAAACAACGACTTTAAACAACCAGCCAACGACCACATAACCACTATCAGTAGAGAATCTAGCCATGACAACCAAACTACGGCTTCTCTTCGCCCTTTTTCGCCTCTTTCTTTCTTTGCACCCATATGATTGTTGGGTAAGAATTTCTAAATGATTAAAATCCCACGGTCACCTCTTCCTCAAGCTCTATCGGTAATAGGACCGGGACCGGATAACCAAATACGTTTCGTCTCAGACCCTGGCCTTCGCCCTGATCCGAATTCATTGATACGTGCTCTGCTACGTGCTTACAGGAATGTAAGACTTACCAACGTCATACCTCCACAGTACTCCCTACAGTACTCAAGAGATTGAATTTTTGGATTGGAAGGATTGTAAACTGGAAGAAAAGCTCTAAGACGGTGGTGTGCCAGGGCTACAGAGATCTATCAATCCTCGCTTGGAACACAGATGTACCAAACAGGGAGATCCACAACGGTTGTTTTATCTTGGCATTTCCCATATAGCCTATCCGCGAACATCGCTGTGAAGTATCTGCAGGCCGTACTACACTTCGAGAAAATTGATGTCACGGGATTACCTAGTTGTTCTGGGTGCTCCCGTCAGCATGTGAGTGAATCCCACAGGTTGTTTGTACAAAACGGGAAGCCCTTATTAGAATCTGCCTACCGTCCTACATTATGCAGACACAGTCTTGTTTCACCTTGATTGAATACATGTTCGAGCTCTACTTTCAAAGAAGACTACATTGTTGAATCAGTTGGTTCCCTGGCCTAATCACTTGTCAATAAAGCACTGCAAACTTGACACCATTCTAGATTCTAACTTCTTCCGCATGGTGTTAGATACCCAGAATAGGCGCCCCGTCTGTGAGCCGGTTTACACAGAGCCCGTATTCATGTACGTCGTGGGGTAAACTCTGACGGTCTTTACCGCAAAACCGCCTAAAAGCCCTGGCGGGCTCAGAAGACACGCCAAGCCAAAAGGTATAGGGCATGAGAACAGCAGGAGAACTATCCACACTCGAACTCAAAAGTCTGAGTGGAACTAATGAGTTACGACCTGAGTTCGTAAGGGGAGCGCTGTTACTCGTTACACAACTACACACATTAAACAAACGATAACCAACAAATTACACAAACATACAAATAATAAGAATACAAATCCTCATCATGATCATTATACTATCGTCGCATGATGTCATCAGGATCGATTCGATTCCCCGTAACAAGCGATGCGCTACTAAGCCCCTAACACATGTGTCAGTCAGTGACGGCCAGGTACTACGGGGATGGACCCAGCGGCGTTTTTCCTCCATTGGCCGCGGTAGGTCACGGCGGTGGCGTGAACCTGTTGTTCGCCCCACGATCCAACAAACCTGCTGGATCCGTCCGCTTCCGCATGACATACAGTAGAGAAGGAGAACTGAGAGCGCTCAGATCACACCATGTGACGTCCTCATACGACCTGTACGAAGAGACGTCTCCGATCGTAAGAACGAGGAAGGAAGGAAGTGACCGTACAAATGTTGTAAATATATATATATATATATATATATATTGGCCAGCACCGGATATGAAATTGTTGGTTGGAACGAACGGTGAAGATGTCCCTCGGCCCATGCGGCCGTCTTCCAATAATCCAATTTGACAAGGCCGCCAAATATCTGGTATCATGCGAAAAGGCGGCAGCGACGACGATGACAGCAACAACGGTCAACAGTAACAACGGCCAACAACATCAACAACAATCGGCGCCGCAGGCAAAAGTGTTTGGCCCTGCAGAATGGCCTCGGAACGGAAAGAACGCAGAAAAAGACCCCCCCCCCCTAAAAAAAGGCGCTGGTAATGGGCGATGGCGGTGATGCCAATGATGCGTTTTTGTATTGAACATTCCGAAGCAATCCGATTTTGCAACGACTTGCAAAATTAGAGAGTGAACGTTAGTAGAAATACAAAATTTTAACGAAAAAGTAATGAAAAGTAGTAAAGGGAAGTGAAGATTCAATCGCGAATGAAGCGGAATCGACCACTTTTGTCTGATTGAAGAGATAGGGCGGAAAGCAGGGAGAGGGCGAGAGACAAAGAGAGATAGAAAGGAAAACTCAGCTTTGAGCTGGCTGCCGAAATATATTCGAACGAAGCGGTAACTAGTAGAAGTTGTAGTAGTAGTAGCAGCAGCATTTGCCGAATATATATATATATATATATATACTTTTTTTTGTTTAAAATATGTATGTAAAATATATATTCTACAAATACTTCTGCATTTATAGAAGTCATCGGTTAGGCCTATTGATAATGACTGGCAAAATGACGTGTCGTCTCTCTGGTAGTAGTGCCACGTTGACACCACCACGTGAGCAATTGCTCGACAGAAACCGCTTCCTGCTAGTTATATGGTTTTGACTTTGGTCTTGTGTTGATGTATCAAACAGCAACAACAACAACAACAACAGTTCCACGAATACGTTGACTCAACGCTTGTGCTTGTTATCATTGAGTCGACGTGAACGATGTAGAACTGACGTTGCTGTTGATACATCTGTAAAACAAACATCGAGATTTTACTACTAGCATAATTTATCACCGCAGGTCGTCGTCGCCACCGCCAATGTATGAGCTGTTGTTGCTGCTGCTGGCTGCTGCTCGGTGAAGGGTGCCTCTCAGACCAAACAATGACAGAAACTCAACTACTACGACTATCTAAGCACTGATGTTCGCCCAGTCTCTTTCTCTCTCTTCCTCTCTCTCTCTGGAGATTCCCTCTGCCTTTGTTTATCTCGTGCCTCTTGTTTAGGATCTGACTCCTCGATTCGCCTCAACCACAGTAACAACAGCAACAACGACAACAACAACAACAACAATAACAATAGCACCGCTGCAATTTCCATGATCAAAGTAGGTTGTGATAATTGCGTTCTTATTGATATCGGACAGCCCATATATATATATGTATCCCGTTCGAGCCGTATATCGAGTCGTTCGCTCGGAGACAATTGTTCACTTCCAAGGAGCTAACATAGCGAAGTTATATAAATAAAACTGAGTATATATATATATATATATATATATATATATATAGTATATATATATATATATATATATATATATATATATATATATATATATATATGTGTGTGTGTAAGAACTGTTGAGAAAACTCTAGATATCTCAACATGTTTTATGCTGCCGTTCTGAGCGAATCTGATACAAAAAGGAGGTAACATGTGTACTTAGTAACCTGTCAAGCGAATATATATATATATATATATATATATATATGTATAGCACACGTCGCTGAGGGAATAAAGAAACGCCAACAATAATCTACGACTACGTTGTGAACTAAGTAGTGGCGCGGATCCACCGACGTTCTCTCTATCTAGCGTCGAAATCTAACAGGAGCCTAAAGACGCGACTATCTATCTGCTGCTCAAGGATGTTGTCATTGTGGTATGTGGATTTCGACGTTGTCGCCGCGATGCTGACGTCCCGCCCGGAGGACCCGACCGAAGAAATGAGGCGCCTTCCTCCCCCCCCCCCCCTCCAATCTTCATTACCTCACTTCTTCAGTTCTCGCAGCGGGGCAGCGACGAGGGCAATGGCAACAGAAGACAGAAGACACACAGAAGAACTGTACCGCCTCGAATAAATTCAACTCAATGTGGACGACATGGAGACTTGGATGGTGAACTTGAACGAACTTGCTTCGTTCGAGGCTTGCCAGCCTCGTGAAGCCGGCCAGCTTCGGCGCAATAATCTCAGTAACCGGCCAATAATATCCAATACTCTCAATCTATTGCTATAAGCAATAAGCTCGCAAGTGTTGTCGTTGTTGCTGTTGTTGCTGCTATTGTTTTTGTTGTTGCTGAATGAAGCGCGAACCACAGCTGAAATTGTGCCTGCCGGCGCCATGTTCTCTACCACCACCAGCAAGCAGAAGCAGCAGCAGCAGGTGGTCAATGAGCTGATACGGTACACGCCCACGGTATACACATTTTATACAGACACATTGTATATACGTTATGGTACAGTTCAGACGTAGATGCTGATAAATTGATAATAGATGGATAGATAGGCTGAATACTAGGTAAACAATACTATTACTAGAAATAATTGTGAAAGTATTGATTGAAGCACATTTTGATTGACCCATTGAAACTGTTGAAAGGTGGTCGAGAACACATTGTCGAGGTGGGTGTGTGTGTGATCATGGAGAAAGATGTGTGCGTGTCTCTGCGTATCTCTGCGGTCGGTATGTTTGTGTATCTGTGTGTGTGTGTGGAAGTGGGAGAATGGCGGTTCGTGGCCATATGTGTACACTCGCCCCATTGTGCCTGTACGAAGGGAGGGTGGGGATGGCGCTTACAAGGCCTGACACCGTCGTTACCGTTACCACCGGTTCTGCCGGTCGGAATAGTCAATGATGACATGGCAAAACAACAACAACAACAACAGCACACAAGCAGTCACACTATATATATATATATATATATATATATATATATATATATATATGCGGCTCAACAAGTGATTAGTAAGGTTTTTTCTGTTCACTAAGGACTACAGCAACACACACCCAGAGACGATCAGAAGTATCTCGTTTTTGAGCGTGGTCTCCGCCTTTGACACCATCATCGTTATCATCATTATCTCTACGCCCACACAGACACACCACATGTCTCACGGCATAGTTATGAAGATTATCACAATGATGGTGCTGACAATGATGATGATGAAAATTATGTGAAGGCAGGATGGTAAAGATGCAGATGAGAATGCGAGGAGCATAGATCGGGTCGAATGAAGATGACGGTGCTGACAACAATGACAAGCAACTTGGGGCTTTTGCTGTTGTCATTGCTGTTGTTGTTGTTGTTGCTGCTGCTGCTGCTGTTTTTTGTGTCTGTTGTTGTTGTTGTTGCTGCCGTTTTTTATGGTTACTTTTGTTGTTGTTGATGATGTTGTGTTCGTGGTTGTTACTATTGCTAGTGGTGCAAGTACAGCCAAAAGCAGTTGGTACTCACTGACGCCGAGCTCCTTGAGGAATTCGTCGAACTTCTCACTGTGGATCAGCTTCCACTTGCCGAGGAATGCAGCAGTCATGTTGATTCGGTGGTGGTTGTTGGCAGAGCGTGGCGAGCAAGAGATGTAAGAGAGAGTAGTGATACTTGCGTACGTGAGATTGATTTACCGGATTTTGGCCCCGAGCACGAACGCACGACGTTGTCAACGAAACTGTAAACTCCACGACGGTATCGACGGACGGACGAACGGACGGCGCCTACAGGCAGAACGGACTGATTGACACCTGCTGCTGCTGTTGCGGTTGTTGACGCTTTGACGACTCCTCGCGAACTGGTCGTCGGTTGGCGGCTTCGGAAGCGACGGCGTGGCGCGGCAAGAACAACGAGAGTCGGTGGCAGCGCAAGGTGGCAATTGTAGCGGCGGCAGCAGCGACAGCGGCAATAACAGCAGCAACAACAACAACAGCAGAGATTACTACGACTATTAGTATTAGCCTAACCACGACACGACTACTGCTACGCGAATCACAGCGAGACGAGCTTTCGACTTGGGTTGTTTCTCCTTTTCCCTTTCTCGGTGGTCGGTCGGTCGCTGCCTCTCGAGACACGTCTCGTTGACTAGATGCGAGCAGATCAGTCGACAATCGCTGCTGCTGCTGCTGCTGATGCTGGTGGCGCCGGCGCTGGTGGGTAGTCCTAATATCTGCAGCAGCAGCAGCAGTGCGGGAAATTGTTGTCGTGGTGCAGTTGTGGGCACGCACGCAGGCTGCATCTACCCGTCAGGGATGCTGATCATGAACAGCGCGGTGGGTGGCGAGGGTCGCCAATGTCTTCGTCGTCGTCGGTATAGATGTCGTCAACCGTCTTCGTTGTCGGCGGCGGCGGCGGCGATTTTCCCTCTCTCATCGTTTCATCTCACCGGCTCGACTCGGTTCTTCGAGAGGCCGGTCTCTATCTCTCTCTCTCTCTCTCTCTCTCTCGAGGTACTCTATCTGCCTGCCGGCTGCCGGCTTGCCTGCTTGACTGTTTATCTGGCCGCGTGTGAGTCTCTTAGTGTGAACGCGTCGTTAGCGGGTCTAGTCATTTGAACGCGTATGCGAGTCTGGTCTGTTAGTCTATCGCAACCGTCGAGTCCGGGCGGCGTTTATGGAGTAAGTCTGCGCCTCGTCGCAACCGGAGGAGACACATAGCAGGTGCGCGGGTTCGAGCCCCACCGTTGGCCCACATTTGTATTTATGGGGGTAGTCCGTCTATGAAGCAATGCGAACAACAGTTCCGTGGACGTTAAATCTTGGCTAAGGGTCAGCCCGAAAACTTTACGTAGTCTGTTAGTCTGTCCGACAGTCCGCCCGTCTGTCTGTTTGTCTATATTGACCACCATCGTCCTTCTCTTGGACGGGCTTGGAGTCGCCGTGAGGCATGTTTTCAATGACAAGTCTGCACCGAAGTGGCTTCTCCACCCAACCGAACAGCATTTTGTGTGGCAGCAATATCTCGACAGCTGCCGTACGGTCAGCATGGCCGCTGACTGTGTATGATAGCGGTAGATGTATGGAACTGTTTATCATCCATTGCTCAACGAGCGTCGTTCATACAAAATTAATCAGCATTCATCAGCAACAGGGGTACGGAGGGGGGAGATCGAACCGGCGATCGACACCATTTTTTTTAGCTTGAGGTTCGGGAAAAATGCTTTATGCACACCCAGCGCAGATGTGGAGGAGCGCGTGGGTAGTGTGGGACTTCCCGGTGGTATGGGGTTGCCCAGTGGAAACCCCTATTCCTCACGTTTACCCACCCAGGGTTCGGTACTGTTTGCCAGTTCCTCAAGAATCGGCACCACCTAAAGTAAAGTTTTCGGGCTGACCCTCAGCCAAGATTTAACGCCCACGGGACTGCGTCTCGCATTGCTTCATAGATAAACCCTCCCACCGTCCCACCGTCGGTGATTAATTACAATGAAAAAATGATGAACCCTTATAAATACAAATGTGCAACGGTGGGGCTCGAACCCGTGTCTCCTACCGACCCGACATATACCGACTTATCGGGTCGGTAGATAATAACAGCAACAACAACCATAACAATTACCTATCAACCATGGCTAGCGCATTGCTAGTCGTCTCATCCTAGATCACGCTGCTGTCGAACCCGGTTGCGTGGTGGGTGCATTTGTCTGCGCTTCGCGACCGGAGGAGATACATAGGTGCGCGGATTCAAGCCCCACTGTTGCACATCGTATACATATTTATGGGGGAAGGGGTCCGCCTGTAAAGCAATGCGAAAAGCAGTCCCGCGGACGTTAAATCTCGGCTAAGGATCAGCTCAAAAAGTTTGTCCTTTTTAAAACCACGCCGTCCGCCATCAGACACCGGCCCACCCAACCGGCTTCTGTCGATTTGCTGCGCGGGTTGCGCGCGCACCTCGGACCATCGAGAGAAAGAACGATGGTTCTATGGGACGAGCTGCGGTAGGATGCGATCAGCGGCAACCAGCGACACCGGCGTCAGCAGCAGCGACAACAGCAGCAGCAACAGCAAAAGCAACAACAGATCCAACATTGTAAACAAACAACATGCAGAAGACCACGCCGCTACTACTGCACTGCGATCAGGAAAACAAGGCAGGGAGGGAAACGGACTGTGTATGGACGGGCAGAAGTATGAACGATCGCACAGCAGACGATCGATCAGGCAGCAGACTAACTGACTGACTGGCGACAGATGGAGTGGACAAGTGCACGCACTGCCTACAAGCCACAGCAGCAGCAGCAACAACAAAACCTGTGGTAACAGCAGACTACAATTTTCAACAGCACATTGCAACCTATGGATGATAGGGGCATAAACAGGTGGCGGCCGAAACAGCAGCAGCAGCAGCAGAACCAAAGACAGGAACAGTAACAACAATGAAAACAGCGGCAACAACAACAGCAGCAGCGGTAATGGCGAACGACAATCACAACGATGACAACAACAGCGACGATAACGACGACGATCGTGTTTGACGCACATCCGCTGGAGGGCGCAGCTCTCGCGCGGCAGTGCAATGTTTTTTCGCCTCTGGTTCTTTAACCGGAACCGCTAACGCATGGTGCAGTCGTGCGTGAATGACTCGGAATATATATATATATATATATATATATATAGGTGTGACGTCTGAACGTATTATTGCAATCCATGGCGCCTAAAATAGATGCCACGTTCCCTCTGCAACTATATATATATATATATATATATATATATATATATACACACACACATATATATATATATATATATTATATATATATACAGGGTCATTCGTATCAAAATGTACTTCTTTCGAGGTTTGATAGAACTCGGCTAGAAAATAATTTTTCCCTATGGAGGGAGGACGCGGAAAGCGTCTTGTTTAGGAGAGAGAGTGAAGTTTATAAAGGTAGTTATTCTGTCTTTTTTCTCCTACATAGCTGTGCGAAATCTCTGTTTGCGGGAGAACCAGTCAACGCATGAAGGAACCAATCATGTCGGCATGTTCGGACAACTCTGCACAACGGAGGATACTTCATTAGCTTGCGTAGTGAAAAGCGAATAGCCAGATTAAGGAAAGTCATAGAAAGTCGACATGTTACGTTAACGCTTTTCATGAAAAATCGTAATTTTTTTTCATTACGACCAAAAATGTACGTTCAAAAGACCACTTTCACGCAATAGCAGATTAAATGCCTACTATTTTCGTACCAAAGTGATGGTTCTGCGTTACGTAGTTGACAAGTAACTAAACTTTTTCGACAGTCATAGTCGTTATGTTTTACGTGCGAGTTTTCACGTTCAGAACCGTAACATTTGCCAAGACGTTTCCGCCCCCTCCTTCCACTAGAAAAAATTATTCTCTTGCCGAGTTCTACCAATCGAAACTTGTACCTAACTTTCTCATACACCCTATGTAGGTATGCATGCCTTCGGTTTCGATATGGCTATCGAAAAAGCTTAGTTACTTGACAACTACGTAACGCAACACCATCACTTTGGTACGAAAATGGTGGGCATTGAATTTGCTATTGCGCGAGAGTGGTCTTTTAAACGTACATTTTTGGTCGTAATGGAAACATTTTACGATTTTTCACGAAAAGGCGTTAACGTAACATATCGACTTTTTATGACCTTCATTAATCTGGCTATTTGCTTTTCGCTACGCAAGTTATTAAAGTGTCTTCCGTTGCGCATAATTTTCCGCCAAACACGCCGGTATAATTGGCTCCTTCGTGCGTTGACTGGTTCTCCCGCAAACGTAGACTTCGCACAACTATGTAGGTGAAAAAAGGCAGAATAACTACCTTTATAAACTTCTCTCTCTCTCCTAAACAAGACGTTGCCGCGTCCTCCCTCTATAGGGAAAAATTATTTTCTTGCCGAGTTCTATCAAACCTCAAAAAAAGTACATTTTGATACGAATGACCCTGTGTATATATATATATATATATATATAATCTGTGTACAGCAGCCGCTACGATGGCATCCTGCCGAAGTTTGATTTTTGCGTTTAGCCACCTTGACACGATTACGTTACGGCAATTTGTCGACATTCAGCTTTGGCGGAAAACATACGTTGTCGTACTCCGTGCGTTTAGAGCTCACCCGACGTTCTAACTGAGAAAAGAAGTCTACGAAACAGAGTTTTTTTGTCGTCTTACTTTTTCCGTGTCTATCTCGAACTTTACGAGCCCTCGAGTCCCGTTAACGATGAAAACCGAACAACAGTAGACTTTACAGCGAACTGAGCTAGAGCGTGGCTAAAATGAGACAACTCTAACTTTATAGAGCTGTCAACTTTATATATATATATATATATATATATATATATAACTTTATACATAATATAGCAACAACGTTTGCAGCTCATTCGTTGGCATGCGGCAATTAGAGTTGTTCGGCACATACACATGCGGCATTTGTGCGTTCGGTCTATGGCAGAGACCGAATGCACAAATGCCTCTCTGTGTGCACATCCCGATTGTGCACATCCCGATCAGGAACGATCAGGTCGTCGTGAACGATGTGACGCTCTTCCGCGATTTGATTGTCCAGTGACGTCAGGCGTAATCCATTGCTTCGTTTGGCAGAACTTTACTTTGTTGTAGCTGTTTGCTACAACGTCGAGTCCAGTTAGGCCGAAAGTGCCGGGATGACGTTGGAACAGCAAACGGACGTAGACGGAATGACGTAGAGCGTGACGTACACCCAACATCTGGCCGCCCTCTGTGTAAGCCGGCCGGTTGACGGCATCTGGTCGACGATCATTCGATTTACCGACCCAACCCAGTTGGAGAGCTGCTTTGACGATCGTACCTGGCCGCCAGGTAGTTCGAGCCACTGTTTCTGGCTCTCTAGCTCGAAGATAGATCTGAGCGATACGAACAAGCGAGTGGGAATTATTGTTGGCAGTGTTGCTACGACAACTTCCTGCTGACCCTATGTGGAATCTCCAAACCAATAGTGGATGTCGAAAAAGTAGGATTCCGTAACCGTACGGGTTGTAGCAGTAGTAGTAGTAGTAGTGGTGGTGGTGGTTAGTAGAAATAACAAGACTACTGAGTGCTTTCAGTGTAATCAGCGACATCAGCGTCGTCATACCAGTAGTAAAAGTAACCATGCGCACAGGTTGGGAGAACTGTACGAGTCTTATAGGGATGTAGAAGAAAAAACCGACGCGGAAAATGTCAATGTCCATGGGTAGACATGGTGTCTTCCTGACGACAAGCGTAGCCATTCTCGTGGTGGCTGTAGTCGTTACAGAAACCCAAAAACAATTGTATATATATATATATATATATATATATATATATATAATTACCCGGCATGACTAGTATATATATATATATATATATATATATATATATATATATATATATATATATATACTTCAAAATTATTCGGAAATCTTTACAGTCACATACAAATACGAGTGGTTAAGGTACGTTGAATATTTTTATTTTATTACAGATGTAATGCCATTTCTAATGAAACACAATATCGGTAAGGGCGGTGACCTTGTTGGTTTTTCCAAGCTCTATACGGAACACCCACATTTTTGAGCCACCTCTTTTTTTACATAAATCCGGTTCATTTGGCTCAACTAGAGTTTCACTCACATCTATTCCGTCCAAAATTGGTACATAGTATAGCGGCTATTCGTGAATCAGTGATGGGGGTTCCCGGTTGCCCAGATGCGATATCTATGTATATTTTTATATATATATATATATATGGCACAGAGACTAAAGGTAACCGACGTCCCGCTTGGCACGTTAGCCGCTAGCCGGGGCAATTCGTTAGGCTCCCCGCCGCTGGATAACAACCACAAGCCCGTCTCGTTGCATTTACGACGAGACGTCAAGGCTCGCGCTTCTCGTAGACGTAACCGCACACAGCACTTCCTGTTCGAACTACTAGAGGTATAAATAGACAGATGAACACATCTATATATTCGTATGTAGTAATAAAACAAATATATAAATATATATATATATATATATATATATATATATGGGGTGTCCGGATAAGCTCGTCTAAAACTCTGGTATATAATCAGGCTCAGTGAGAAAATAATTTTGCCAATAGAAAAGGAGAGCGGAAATGTTTTGCAAAAGAGTGAGATGAAAAATTGTAAATGCTGTAAACTTAGGTAGGCTGTCCGACATCAGTTTATCAAATGCACGATGTGAACGCATTACTCAATTTAAAAGCAAAGCATACCAGCGCATTCCGCGCATTCCAAAATTTCATATATCGTCTGAATTATGATTGGTCTTAGCTAGAGCAGGAACTATATATACAATCATCTAATTCTGCAAACGCTTCTTAACATCACAATATTCGCTGGTATGCTCGTATTGCTTTCGATTGAGTAATGCGTTCGCTCACAAGCGTGCATTTTATAAACATATATCGGACAGCCTACATATAATCACAGCTTTAAAAAAATTTACTAGAAAAACATATCACTTCTATACGAAATATTTCGACCCCCCCCCCCTCACCCCTATCCATTGGCTACAGTTAGCTTTTCACATCGATCTGTCTTTGTGGCCAGTTTACGCAGAATGCGTTACGTATGATGTCCTGTACCCCAGCGAGTGTGGTTAGCACATCGTTGTGATCCCCGTTGGAAGAAAAATATATTTTAGATGGTAGGATAGAAAGGTGCGAAGTACTTTGGCGATATCATCGCCCGAGCACGACCCGACCGCTATGAAGCTGTCAGGGGAAGGTGGCACCACGTCCCCTGCAGGAGCAAGAGCGTGCTTTGCCGTCATCTCACCAACCGACTCCTCCGATACGGGCGCAGTCGTGTCATCGGAGCTCAACATTCTAATGGCGCTCCGCACATTAAAATCTATGGGGAGCTTGTGCGCAGCGATTTGAGTGCGGGTTATGTTCGTCATTACAGGTTTGCCTCGAGCCGCGGCCTTCACTACGAGTGAGAGCGGCACCTCCGAAAAGGGGGTCCAACAAACGTGGTCCAGGACGCTTCGTCATTATTTTCATCTTGACTTGCAGAGGTTGTGAGATGTCGCCAGTAGCGGCAGCGGCCTATTGGAGCGTTGCTGTTCTTCTAGACTCGGCTATAATATTTGTTTGGGACTAGGTTGTTTTAACATATATGATCGCTAATTATCACAATTACTAATGTATTAATTATATAATATTTACAATATATTGTTTTTATTATCATTGCTTGAGTATTGGTGACCACTTAATCATCTTTGCGTTGCCTCTTTGTAGTTCCCACGACACGTTCCGTCGGAGGAACGCAATTGAAATAAAACAGAATGGGTATAGCAGACCATATATTCAGAGAAAATCTACAGGGGTGGATGCACAACATGTACAGAGCAGCCACCAGGTATGAAGCTTTTGTTTAAAGGAGGCGGACGTAGGAAGCGCAGTAATGTCTTTTGGAAAATAGCTTTTGGACGGCGAGGGCGTGTTGGCGATGGACTATCCCCCAGAAAACACCTAGTCTAGATAAGAAGTAATAGTGGCTGTCTTTGGTGTCGTAAGGCACCTAGAATTAATTTTTTTTTTGTTGAGGAGGTTGTTCTTAATTCTAGACTATTCTCCGTCCCCAACGGGCTTGGAACTCACCGCGAGGTATATCTTCAACGCACCGAGGGCCGGACACGTGGAGATATCTAGGGTTTCCCTAACAGTCCTTGTGGCAGCATGGCCGCTAACTCTCAGCTGTATGGTTTGTCATCTATTCTCAATGACGTAGAGCACCTGAAGAAGTTGTAGTAGTGGATATAGTAGTTAGTTTAAATGCAATAATAATAATAGTTTAAATGCAAAAACTGCACCTCTAAAGTAAATAAGCAGTTTAACATTTTAAGAGCCGTGCCCCACAAGGAGACTGTTACGATTAAAAATATACGGACAATTTTATTCTGTAGCATTTGCAGTGCGCTAGTGACAAGAATGACAACGGTCGATGAAACACACTGTCCATGAAGCGCCAGTGCCGCCACTGGCGCCACTGGAGGCACATTTATGTATGTTAAGCCAGGTTAGCTCAGGTTCTAACGTTGAACCAGGTTAGCTCAGGTCCTGACGTTGAACCAGGTTAGCTCAGGTCGTGACGTTGAACCAGGTTTGCTCAGGTCCTGACGTTGAACCAGGTTAGCTCAGGTCAATCTCTTACGATAAACAAAACCAAGATCGGTGGCTTTTATGTCCACACAGTGTGGACAATGATACACTGGCGATACAAAGAGACTTTTTTCGTTTAGGTATAGCTAAAAAGATCTTGACCCTCCTTTAATTATAGTCAGAAACAAAGTCAAGAAGTTCTACGCAGTCGAACGCCTTGATATGCGTAACAATAATCAATCTTTATTTCAAGTATGCTTTGGTATATAAAATCATTAGTTGTCTACGGTCGACCTTCTGGCCCCGAAGCCAAATTGGCGCGGAAACAGGAAATGAAATGCGTCGACGCTGGCAGACTAGAGCTGTAGCAAAAAAGACCACTCAAAGATCTTAGTGAGGAACGGGGCAAAACTAATTGACCTATATCCGCCTGGCTGTTGACGTGAGCACTTCTCCTTAAAGAGAAAGAGAGAGAGATAGAGAGGCAACTATCGCATTCTCAAAGATAGGAGAAAAATACTTTTACTTACTGAGTTATTAACTGATGTGAATTAGTAAAGAGAAAGAAAAACACCGTTTTAATGATTCAAGATTAAGGTCTTAGACTTTAAAGCCACGCTTGCTTGGCAAACATGTCGTAATTTTCTGAACATCATGTTCGATTGTCATTTAATGTTTCCTGGGCGGAATGGGTGTCAGATCTATCGACAGAGGACAAAAAAAAGCAACCTAATATTTGATAGTGCTATCTGCTAGCGATGTCTGACATATTGTTCTACCAGGTCAACAATGCAGCATAGCAAGACGCACTGTGTCTAGACGTGGAGATGTCGAAATTTGTCCCAGCCAAATAGCCGTCACTGCTACTATCGATGCGATCTGTGCCATAGTCAAATCTATACAACAAATCACCATCATTTAGTTTATTGTGTCTTTGAGTCATCTGAGTTTGCCGAGGCCTTCCTGTTCAACACTGCCCTCTTACCGCAAATCGGGTACGGAAGTATCGTGCGATTTGCTACGAACGGAACAAGAGAAGCTTACGATGGCATATCTCCCGAATGCCGTTCTCCATATTAAGCTTGAGAAAAATTTAGTCGCTTTGGCCAGGTCATCCACATCAGATGAATCATACCAAAGCCGATCCATGGCAATTAACACAAGGACTAGGTTGATGGTGCCGACATGTCGCAGCCTGCGCGAACTGTTTCCTACTGCACGCAATCCAAGTCTGTTGGCCACGAGGACATCAGTTGCACTCCTTTCTGCTGGACTTGTAGTTTTTGCGAAAACCATGAGAGGGAATCAACCGCCTTCGTCGTTTCTTTATTCGGAATATGACAAACTCTGTCCGCGAAGCTAGCGTACTAAACGATACTTGGGTCCAACCGCAAGTAATATAAAATGGCCTTTAGTCGACATGTCCGAGCTAAGCAGATTTCTTCCAAGGTCTGGAAATTCACGAATCCTCATATATAGGCTTTTCAAAACCAAACGTGGCTTAATATTCATGGAGTAATTAGGTAAAATAGTGGGGCATCTGATACTGCTGAGACCTCGCGCGGTAATTTCTCTACACTTAGAAATACTACTAGATAAGCATTGCCTTATTTAGATTTTTCTTCGGTCTAGTCTCTTCTGCCACACGGACCCCTTTTGTCTAGCCTTTAGATTCCGCCATATTTCCCTATACGGTGTGATAAAAAGCCTGTTCCAGTTGTAGCTCCAACTGATTTAGCTTGGGCATTCTATCCAGCCTAGAGCTCTAAAATTGTGCCTCTCTACAATAGCCCTCTTATTTGCAAATATTTTAAATCTCTAGTTTAGGTCAGGCGTGTATTTTTCTAGACTTTCAGCATAACCACTATCGTGTCAATCCAAAAAACCAAAAGCTTTACATTTGCTCCCTTAGCGATACATTTATCTATGCTCGTTATTTTCTAAGCTCCTTGAACGATGCATCAAATCCAAACTCTCGGGGAATTTCGGGGAAGGGCTCGGACTGTATGGTATGGTTCAAAACATTTGAACTAACAGTAGTTCAGCTTGCAATTGCTCTTTATTTTCCGGGTGGCCTGTTCCATATGCAAAAAAACTATGTAGTTATAGAAAGAGTCTATTCATGTCGTCACACTCGGCGTCCTCGCCTAAGTTACCCGGTCCGCAACTATTATTGGGCAGGTCTACTACAGCAGCATCACACTAATCGTACCTGCGACCGCGCACGCTCTCTCTTTCTAAGGCATACGCTCATCTGGAACACAATACCGACACTCATACAATTACGAAGCTGGCATAAGGCACCATTTTCGTAGACGCGATGGCGAACCCGAACTATCTATCTGTTCTATGATCTCATTGCCGGTAGCGTATAGCGCTTTGAAAATACGTTGCCACTCGATCGAAAGGCTCTCCTCCTTCAACCGATGCAGCAATTCATTCATTTGCGAGGCGAATGCATATACATCTTATTCTACATCTTATTCTTAATCTATTGACGATGGAGTAGCCGAGAGAAATGGAATAGAGCAGACAACAGGTTTCGCTCAAGGCAACAACCTACGCCCACTGTTCTTCGCTGTCCTCGTCAATGACCTCCCCTCACACATCAAGCAGCGACACCCCCACGTGAAGGTAATCATGTACGCAGACGACCTCGTTATGTACAGCCCGAGTAGATTTCACCTACAACAAGCGCTGATAACTCTGCATAATTATGTCGCGACTGTAGGACTTCAAATTAACAACATAAAAACCGAGGCTATAAAGTTCAGAAGAGGTGGGAGGCTGGCAGGTAGCGATTCATTCCGCCTTGACGGACAAAGCTTGAAAATAGTAAACTCCTTTACGTACCTCGGCCTCACATTAACAACGACGGGTAAGTCATTCTCGGCTCATATCGAGAAGCGAGTTCGGAAGACGATCGTGGCCGCAGCTTTGATCGAATCCCCACAGAAACTTGCAGTTGCTACGGCCGTGAGCTTATTCGACCTGAAGATCGCACCGACAGCAACCTATGGAATCCAGATCGTCTGGGAGAAACTAGCCGTGCGTGACTTGACAACCTTGGATAGAGTAAAACCTACATTTCTGAAAATGGTGCTCGGGCTGCACACGACATCGAGAAACAGATTGGTCTACTTGTTTTACTTTACCGATACGCCACTTGTCTTTGCTGTATTGTCTACTTGCTTACTTTACCGATACGCCATCGTTTGTAGAAGACATACGCGAAAAATTTAATCTCCCAGTAACCCCAGCCTACTGTACCTTCGTCGAAAAACAGAGATCGAAGCGACTGGAGATCGATCCACAGTTCATCACAACACCAGCAATGACTGGCTCGAGCTGGAAGAGGACAAACAGAACGAATCGTTATTTGGTCACCAGGTTTGCCGTGCACGGCTTCCATCATTTGACGTGCATGACGCAAGGTTATCACGAACCTGAACAAACCTGTGTCTGCAAATACTGTCGAAACGTGTGTGATAGATATCATGTGGGAAATTGTAATCAAATTAGGTCATTGACCCAACTTACAAAATTGAACGTTTCATCTTCCTGACGATGTTGGTATATGAACATATGTATTTTATAAGTAGAAATCTAATGTACATATGTGTATACTCACCAAATGTCAGCTTATAGGACATAACTAGGTATAATGACAGGATAAAGTGTGAATAAATTGAATTATCCTTATTCTATAAACGTATACACATTCTATTTCAACACACATACAGTTAGTGAAAAAAATACAGTCACTTTTTTATTTCAAATTTTTTTTTGTTTACCTTTGCTACATTACACACATTAATTACATCCAGTCGTGTAAAGACTACAGTAATACATGCTCATAGAGTAAAAGCGGAGACTTCCATCGACATTTGGGGTCTCGCATTTAACTATTTCCACGATGTGCGCAAGGAATAACGAATTTCGTCAAAACTCCACTCAGGTGGCGGTTTGGTGGTGATCTGGGTTTCTGTTGGGTATCATACAAAGTCGATCAGAAGCTAGTTCGAACAACGTCACATTGAGGTCCTACGCTGGCCTGCAGTATCACTTGATCTTAATATCATCAATAATGTGTGGAGATGGCTTGCCCGAAAGGTTAACACCGACAAAAGACAATTTTCGAACCAGGTAGATCCTTGTGAAGGCTTGGGACGAGCCCTCATAGGACGTCAACTGAAACTTGTTTAACGCTATACCCAACCATATTTTTGAGATCATGCGACGGGAAGTTCACTGAGTATAAAATATAGTTGCTGCTTTTGTCTCCGTCGAGCCGTAAAATAAGCTTAAACGCCGTATTTCGCTTAATTCACTCGCTAAGACATGCATCTTGCTAGTGACTGTATAATTTATTCGCGGTGTAGCTGTGTCCAATATAGAGATCTCGTGTTTCAAAGTAATTCGAGACCCCAAATGTCGATGGAAGTTTCCGCTGTTACTCTAAGAGCATGTATCACTGTAGTCTTTACACGACTGGATATAATAAATGTGTGTAATGTGGCAAAAGTTAAGCAAAAAAAAGTTTTAAATAAAAAAAAGTGACTGTATTTATTTTTCACTGACTGTATGTTCACGTGACGTTGATTTCCACTTTATCCTTATAGTGCGACTGGCCTTACCTACATTTAACTCACTCGGTTTTACTGAATTTATTGAATATTTTCCACTCGGTTTTCTGGAATTCTAGCAACACTTTTATTATTACAACACAGCCAAACAAAAAAAAACGTCCTCTAACTTGCTGTCGGACTATCGATTGATCGGAATGACGCATTGGCAGCATGATGATTCATCAGGAAGGAAGGTCTAGTGACGATAACACGCCACAAACTAGCCACGTAGCGTCAGTATACAATAATAACTCCTGTTCCGGAAGCCAGTTGCTTCGATAGTTTGACGAACGTTTGGTTGGCAGCAAAACGGTAGTCGGACGCCGCGGGCCTACTATAAATAGCAGACACGCGCGTAATCCTCACCCGCAGAGTTCACTTAATTGTAACAATTGTTGAAAATGTGGAAAATTATGGAGACTTAAAGCCAATGAGTAATTACTGAATGTATATATTTTTGTCGTCCGGAGAAAACGGTCCCATAAAAATCGTCGCGTTTTCTTGTTAGGTCCCCAATAAGCACCCAGACGGCTTAATATATATATATATATATATATATATGTGTGTGTTAACGTCCTTGCTAGGTTAGAAAATATTTACAACAAGCATGAAAGTACACCTTTGTCGTGACAACTTCGTCATTAATCAATCCGCAGAGGCTTTGGCCCACCTCTTTGGCTCCACGCTTGCACTGCCGTGGCGTGGTTCTAAAACATTCGAATTTGTAATAATTATAACCGTTACTCAAAAACTGCTTCTGCTACATTAGTAGCAGAATTAGGTATGCCGTTCTAGTCCGGAGCTTTTACCGCTTTGAGTCGAAGCAAGAATTAGCCGATCAGCGGAAATAGTTCCAGCAATAAAAACATGGCCGCTTTACTAATGCTGTACGTGATCCGTCTGTACTTCAGTCCTGATCTACAGGAAAAGCATTGTTGCGTTTACCGACTCTCGGTGCACTGAGGTTGTAAGTAGTATAGCTGCATTTTAGCTGTATTCCGGTCTAATGCTTGGTCAGACGCTCCATATACTCACGTTTGAGTCGTGTCTATATATTCACAACGATAACCAGCGATGTTACGGCCAGATTCCTCAATGTTACTATTATTATTATTGTTCTTAGTGGCAGACTTACTTAAAGCATTATGAGTAAGTAGGTGAGGTCGAATCATTACTTTAACGAAAACCCGAGGGGAAAATTTAACTCTCTTTACTTGAATGTAATGTTGCGATGTACTTGTATTCTAATCCGTTTGCTGCCAGACGCTCCATATTTTTGTTTTATTTAGACTGAAGCGTAAAGTCATGTTCGGCCCCCGATTTGACGTGAGTCTCGGAGGCGTGTCTCTATTATGGACCTAAATGCTTTGGCTAAAAAGCCCAGAGGGTAGATGAAATAGTAGGCGCCACTGCCTTTTGTAATCGTAAGACCACGTCTGTAGGCGAGTCAAGGAAACCTTTAACAGTGCTTTGCTCCATTATAGTTGTATCATTCATACTTTGTCTGATGGCAGATATCTTAGCCACCCTTTGTAGGGGTAAGTTAAACACAATAGGATGGAGCATCACAGGACGGTGTCAACTTTTTAATTAGTTCTTCAGTTGAAATTGCTTGCGGACTTTTCTGGCTCTACGGAGTATAACCCTTGATAGGCTAAAAATATCGCGAGCATCTGATAGAATCCGTGCCAAGGTTTAAGTTACGTTTAAACATCGTGTTGGAGGTGCACAAGTTCCAGTTACGCCGAGGTCGGGGAAAGCAGACTAACAAGCGACACGGCCTCTCAGTTCCACAGCAATGCTAGAGATCAAACCGGGTGGAACGTATTGGGTCTCGAAAAAGCCACGAACTGGTCTTGTGTCACCATCGGTAGAGTATTTGGCCGTGTTCAATTGTTGGTTTGTCATTTGTGTCATCTTTAGACGGAGCTGAGATCCACGGTTCCTGGTAATACTATGAGCAGTTTATCATCAGCATCATCCCTAACCATTTTCATAAAGGCAGTGTCAGTGTAAAACATCTTTTCATTCAACCATACTTAGGTGAGTAAAGGTTTAACCTCGTTCTATATTTCAAGGATTCCGTCCACAACACGACACAAGTCTCTCTGGAAGGTCTGTTGCGACGATGTCTACTTCATGCGTATGCATTTGAAAGATGCAAAAGGCGGCAATTTTTTGCTTTTCTTTGGTCCGGCCGGCACCCTCTGAGTGCCACTTCTTTACCACAGTTAACACACTGTCTAGCATTTCTGTAGGACGCGATAGATCAACGTGTTTCTTCTGCGGTGTTGAAGCGGTCTCTTGCCGTTGACGGAAAGGGCGCGTAGCGTTAACTCGCACGTTCATGGGCTCACAGATTCGCACACCATTCGCGTTCACAGACTTACGCTCAATGTATTATATATTATCATGGGCCTGAGTGTGTGAAAGCGAATGGTGTGCGAATGTGTGTGCATATACTCACACGTATATATATATATATATATATGTGTGTGTGAGTATATTAACACATTCGCACATCACGTTTATTTACATACATGCCGCTGCTGCTCTCGTTGTTGCTGTCGAGACGTTATTAGCGTCGTTATTCATGAATCACGAAGCACGCCTACCACCGATGACAGCCAGAGACAGCAACAGCATCAGCAACAAGGATCAGATTGGCCAATGTTAGCACAGCTTCCCCATCACGACTTCCACAAGAAGGAGAGGGCGAACATGTGAGAAAAGGACAACGACCCACGCTGAATGAATGGATGACTCAATCAGTATTTCTTTTACCATACAATTGGTATTGGACAGACAATTGATGAATGGATGACTTAAACCCTAATAGATATCTAAACACCACCACCACCACCATCATCATCATCATCGCCGCCGCCGCCGCCGCAACAATTGGTATTGAACAGACAATTGATGAATGGTTGACTTAAACCCTAATAGATCTTTAAACACCGCCGTCACCATCATCATTATCATCATCATCGCAACAAGAAGTAAATAACGGCAGCAGACTCAGACAGCATCCGTTCAGTCAGTGAGTTATGTCGCGTACCGAGTCGGAGTACTGGTCGGACAGCAGGGAGGCTCCCGAAAGCAGCTTTTGACACGGAAAAGCTAAACAAATCAGGGCACGAGAGCGGCAGGCAAACGAGATGGACAGACACACAGACAGACAGGCGGGCAAACGACAAGGGACATAACGTCAGAACGTCAGACAGGGTACGGATGAACGAGCTCCCATGGTTTTTCCAGACGACTTCTCTTCTAACGATCTGAGAGAGAGAGAGAGAGAGAGAGGGAGGGAGGGAGGGAGGGAGAGAGAAACCTTATGGGAGAAACGGACAGAACGAGACTCATACTCAAGATCCTTGGCATACTACTCTTTGGCTTGCCTGTAGCGGTGATTCGCAGTAACATTAGCAGTATCGTTGTTGTATGTTGTAGTTAGTATTCGACACACAAAAGGACGCCGTCGCGGCCATCACCACGTATGGCATCGCCATTTGATTATTGGGCTACCCCGTTTTGACCTCACCGCTTCAAAGCTCTGTACCTACTCGCCAAAACCCCACCAACGAGTGGAGAACTCTGCGAGCGTGCACAGTAGCAGCGCCTCTATTCAGTGTGTGTGTGTGTGTGCGTCTTTGTGTACTAGAGATGTGTGTGTTCTCAGATGTTGTATCAAGTGTTCCAAGCGGATCGTTGTTGTTGTTGCTGTTTTTATTGTTGTTGTTGTTATTTTTGTTGTTGTTATCGTTGTTGTCGTTGTTGTTGTTTCGTTAGTGACCCAACGTTGAGGCAGATCGAGTTTTCTTGGAACGTCAAGAGTTGATTGGTGCTCCCTTGTATATTTAGTTTAAGATCGATGGCCAATCGACGGGCAATGGCGTACAATTAGCAACCCACTAGCTATCGGGCGGGGTGGGCGAGAACCGCCGACTTTGGTGGGAATGACTGAAAGACTCATTTTTTAAAGTACAGCCACTCAGTACAAGTAGCTGCAATTGACATTGCGCGACAAGCTGTATAAGCCTAGCGTGTATCATGGAATTATGTCTATATATTCTGACATTAGAGGAAGCTGTGTTTTCTATTCAAACTGCAGCTGCAAATAAACAGGAACTGCCCGTGTGTGATCGTAGAATGGATAACAAAAGCCGCCTGAGTATAAGGCTGACAGGATACAAGTTATGGAAGTGCTATAAAATGCTCGCCAATGAGTTCATTTTTGTGCTGCTAGTATTGGAGACACTCGGGGGTCCTGGCCCTGAGGCATGGTCGCTTCTACAGAAGATTGGCAAACGAATCGAACAGGCGACAGGGGACAATAGAGTTTTTGACGTTCTACTTCAGCGGCTATCTCTGGCGGTTCAGCGCGGCCATGCGGCAGCAATTATGGGCACAGTGAGGGGCTGCCTCGAGGATAAGCTCGACTGGTAGCTCTCCTCACAAGCCCTGGTGTAGTTAGTTACTCACATTTCCCTGTAACCATGGAAGTAAATAATAAAATATATAGATAAAAATATCATATATAAGAAATAAATACGCGTTACTCACGCATAATAGTCAAGTTATAGAAGTACCACGCACGTATATATATATATATATATATATATATATATATATATATATATATATATATATATATATTTATATATATATATATGCACGCTCCGGAGTAATTCTTTATGTACAATCTTTAACAATCTGAACTCTCGTAACACAACAACAGATGCAGGGTCGTTTGACACTGCAGCAACAAACGCCTCTAACAACAACAAAAGTGGTAACATACGAGGACAAACGGCAGGGTTCCATTAAAGACCTGCATTTGCTGATTATGCTTTCGGTAAACTTAAGTGTCAAGCGGGTAAAACAGGAACGTACAGGAAATAACGTAACATATGGGTAATCTAGTTAGATCCCTATTTGAAAGAATCACCGGCTGCGTCGACTTGATTTTCCACTGTTCCGTTCTTTCTGAGAACAAACATAGGTTGGTTTGCTACGTACAAGGCCATCTACAAACAATGAACAAGAGAAGTAATAAGAATAATGCGGTGTGGTTGTGGGATCGTTTGTGTGTGCGTGTTATTATTAGAAGCATCCTGGACCTTTGCCGAGCTATTCATTAATGTCTTATTTCACTTCACGATTCACTAAAATGATTCTAGTCATATACACATGAAAGGTAGACAAGCGGACGCTCGACAGAGAAAACATCGACTCATTTCACCGTTGTCACTAAATGTTATATATATATATATATATATATATATATAGAACGCGACGCCTACTTCCTTCATAGTAGGAAATATAGATACTATTTTTACACAACACGATTGCATATATATATATAAGGTTTTATCAATACCGTATCAGAATTTAACGTTGGAGATCGGCAATTGCCAGCTAAAGGTATGAGCGATCGATGGAGATATCTTGGAGTCGACTTTGACAGCAATGGCAGAGTTGACTCCACCAAGGATATACTCCTTAACTTACTCAACAGACTCACGATAGCTTCCCTTAAACCCCACCAAAGACTCATATTTTTGAAAGACTTTCTCATTCCCCGTCTCCTATATAAACTGGTCTCCGGTCCCAGACCATCTTACGCACTCCTTAGTGACCTAGATAAAGAGATCAGAAAGGTTGTTAAGTCGAAATGGCTTAAGCTCGAAAACTCGGGGCCGAACGCCTACCTGTACACGCACACAGCACACGGCGGTCTGGACATCCCCTGCCTCCAAACATTCATTCCCAGAATCCACCTCTCCCGCCTGACAGCAATACAACACTCCACGCACCTTGGGGTCCAATGGATGCTAACCACCGAGCACTTTAAGAAAGATCTTGCGAAAACAAGACTTCTTTGCGAGCGCTTGGGAACCTCCATTGAGACCGCTACACAAGAGACCGATTACTGGTCTCAACAACTACACAACACGTTCGATGAAGCACATTTTAAAAAAGCACACGAAACGCCCTTTGTACATTACTGGATTAAGGGTATGCCCTACCAATCTGGTAAGGAGTATTTAAACCTACTAAAGCTCAGGATCAACGCACTACCAACGCGTGCCAGATTGGCCAGGGGACGCCCGGGCTACAACAAACGTTGTAGGCACGGGTGTCATGCGCCTGAGACGTTGGCTCATGTCGCTCAGATGTGCGATATAACACACAAACAAATTTTTTTTGCCGTTCGATTCGGCAGAGTGTGGTCGTGTTTCTGTTGGCTCCAGTAAAATAGATTGTTTTCTGAGTTTTGACTTCAACGTTTGCAGTGATAATTGCATCAACAATTGTGCGTGTACTGAGTGGTCGACGGGTGCATAGTGCACACTTGGAGACAGTGTGGTTGCGTCTCTGAGGAATCGGATTTCTCTGAGCCTCCAGCTGACCGAGTTCGATTTGCTAGAGTCATCGCAGGTCTACACATTGTTGCAGCGGAAGACGTGGTAGTTTAGGACTTACGAGAGCCAACTGGTCTATTGGCCTATTGGCAGTGCCCTCGACTACCACTCAACGGGACCGAGTTCGATACCCAAGTAGGAACGTATTTTTTTTTTGGATCATATTTTCCTTGTTTTTTGGTTTTCGTCTCTCGCAGTCGTGATGCGATGTCGGACGAGGCCAATCGGAGGAAACCCCCGGATAGCCTAGATATATCTAGGCTGCGGTGCAATTCGCGTGTGGCCGGTAACACCGTGTCATGTAGCGTGCCAACTTCCGCTGAACAAGTAGCTAACTCGAGTTCTAGCGCAACGATGGATGCGTCGAAATGTGGTGATGAATTGTCTTCGTGTGTCGCCGGGTTGGCAGCCGCGCCAGACGCTCCCTCTAGAAGCAATACTGCCTTTGGCACAAAACGGAGAAAGTGTTCGCTTACCGAGGCCGGGAACGACGGACAGCCAGAGACTCATCCTGAAGATGGCTTTTCCGTGGTGATCTCACGCAGAGTGAAGAGTGCAATTTCTCGCGAGCAGCGCCAACTAGAGAAACTCAAGAGCGACATTTCATCGGGATCTCTCAATACCTTCAAGGTTATTATTCGCAAGAACTGCCCGGACAATTCAAGTCCCAGTGACTTTGCGGAAGGCTCGATGCTACGTCTCTTCAAAGAAATATACACCATTTCACCGGGCAGCAAGATATCAAGGGGGAACGGCGGAATTCACGTGTGGGTCAGCAGTGTGGAAGCCGCTAAAAGTCTGTTGCAACTGACAGTTCTTGGTGGAGTTTCCGTATCGGCTGTTTGCCCCGCCTTGACGAGTTTCAAAGCAAGGATCCAAGGCGTAAACGTGGCTTTTACCGACGGCGAGATACGAGACGAGCTAAGTAGTGCTGGAGTTACAGCTGTGCGGCGCCTTTACCACTCAACGCAAGCGGGTAAAATACCGCTCAATAAGGTGATTTTAACATTTGACCGCCAGCCACCAGCGTCAGTTTTTCTAGGTTTTAAGGTTCACCCGGTGATACTTGAACCAGACCAGCCCAAACTGTGCTTTAACTGTCAAAGAGCGGGTCATTTTGCTGACAGATGCACTCTGCGAAGGGCTTGCAAAAAGTGTGGCAAGTCAGATCACTTGGCTGCGGAGTGTCCTAATCCTTCGAGGTGTGTCAACTGCAACGGGTCTCACGCGGCTGGTTCCCCCACTTGTCCACGTTTAGCCTACCTTCGTGAGAAGAATTGAATTATCATGGAAGCTAGGACGCTTCGACAGGTGCAGACGGTTAATCCATCTGCAGTTATCACAGAAGAAGCGCAGTGCCCGGTTCCTGTGGGAGACTCTACACGGGGCGTCACGGAGGACAAACCGTCATACGCTGCAGTCTTGCGGGGCATCTCGTCGACTCAAGATGGAAGCGCTCCGCACGTTCTTTTGCCCAGACCTCGGCGCCTTCCTCGGCGCAAGCCTAGATATAGTAGTGTAAGCTCGGTCACTCGACCGCGGCCTTTGACACGGAGGGTGCGAAAGCACAAAGTTAAGAAAGCGACGCCACCAGGCAGTATCGGAACCACCTTGTCGGACCTGGCAAAGGTAATCCAGAGTATTAGTCCTGACCTGGCAGCCACACTCACGACGATTGCCGAAGCATTAAAGCCGTTATTAGCATTGCTGCCGGTAGTTGATAAGCTAAAGAACTTTTCTTTATAATGGAAGACCGCAGCTCTACCAGCAACCTAGCGATGCCACGAAACGCTCCTAGCGACGCTGAGCAGGACCTAAACAGGGTCGCTTGTTCCATGTGTAACAACATTTATACAAGAAGAGGACTTTCTAGGCACATGTCCGCCAGACACCCCGGCGTCGGGGGCATAGAAGTAGCGCCAACCACTGGCACATTAGCCACCTCGGAGGAACTGGTCGGACACATTCAGAATACCATGCGACATGCAAGGCTAGTCCGGGTGTTGCCCAAAGCTGTCAGGGCGTCCGTCGCAGACGAGCTCACGAAAGTTTTATCGAAGGTCGCCTTAAACAACGACATTGAGGCCTGGCACTCACTGTTTTCTTTCGCGCCGGTGGTGCTTGCCCTTCCGCAAATCCGAAACGACACGCGCTCTCTCACAGTGATTATTAAAAAGAACCTTCGCGATTTTTCGCAGGGTTTAAGGATTGAGAACATCGCACACCATAAAACTAGGACGACTACCAGGAGGGACCCCGAAGATAAGATCTGTAGACGCGCCATAGTCAAGCTCTCCGAAGGGGACGTCACTGGCGCCGCCAGACTCATTGGCTCTACGGATACATTTATATGTCAGTCCGAAAACCTTGAATCTCTTCGAGACAAACATCCGCAAGCCCCCTCGGACCTTTGCTTGCCATCTCGTCCCCCGACTATGCTACCATCCACTACCTCTAGCGACGAAGTGCGCCTGGCCGTGAGATCCTTTCCTAGGAGCTCTGCAGCTGGTCTTGACTTCCTTAGGCCTCGACTTCTTCAGGACCTTCTGTCCGCTGTCTTAGGATCCGTCGCTGATAGACTGGCAGATGCACTAGCAAAGGTGGTAGACATTCTTCGGTGGGGGTCTCCCCCTATAACCCTTCAACCTATTATATTTGGGGCACGACTATTTGCTCTCAAGAAGAAAGACGGCTCTATCCGCCCGATAGCATGCTCGTCCACACTCCGGAGGTTGGCTTCAAAAATAGGGTGCGCTGCCAACAAAGCTGAAATATTATCGGCAATTGGCCACCATTAGCTGGGTTTTGCAACTACTGGCGGGACGGAGATTGGAATTCATACCTCTCGTGCATTTATAAACTCCCGCAGTAGCCCGACTGTCTTGGTGAAGCTGGATTTTAGGAATGCCTTTAGTAGCGTCAGAAGAGACCACTTGCTAAACGCGGTGAAAAGCTACGCCCCGCAACCAGGTACATGCGGCTTATGCTCAACCGTCGCACTTGGTTCTGCCACACGCGACTATATCTTCGCAGTCGGGCCTCCAACAAGGAGACCCTTTAGGTCCACCGCTGTTCTGCCTGTGCGTAAAGGACTTGATCGACTCCCTACAAAATCCTCTTAATGCCTGGTACCTAGACGACGGCGTGCTTGGAGGTGACCTAGCTACGGTAGTCGGTGATATCCACAGAGTCCTGGATTTCGAGAGGGTGAGTGGTCTATCCCTAAACCCCGGGGAAATGCGAGGTCTACATCACGGGTCCCGAGGATATGATCTCGCCGGATATATCGGAGCTATGCCATCTCCTTCCCGGTTGCAAGGTAGTCCAGAAGAGTGACATTGAGCTCCTCGGGGTTCCTCTTTGCCAAGAGGGGCTACCTGGGGCTCTAGACGCGTGGAGAGAAAAGCTTGAAGTAGCCGCCAGCCGTCTTCCATCGCTGGGATCTCATCGCGGAATGTACCTACTGAGATCGTGCTTTTCGGCGGCCCGGATAACTCACTTACTTAGAGGGGCTAATTGTTTTGACTCGACCGAGAACCTTCGAGCTTTTAACGAGTGGACCTTGAAGACACTGGAACTGCTCCTGAACGTACGCCTCTCACCTGATGCAGGCTTGCAGGCTCTGCTTCCCATATCCTTAGGTGGACTGGGAATGCCAGACGCAGTAGCGTTGGCTGGGCCTGCCATCGTCTCATCTATGTCCCAGGCATTGGAAAAGGCCAAACGGTTACTGGACGATACAGGTCAAAGTGTATACGATCACACTTTGGCAGGCTTACTTGAGAGATTAGCCTCTTTGTGCGGTGCCATACCCACTGACACCCTTTCCCAGAAAGGCTGGTCGACCCCACTGCAGGAGAAGACGTTTGCGCATCTCCTTGAGCAGGCCCCCACTACGACTGACAAGGCCAGGCTACGGGCAGTCTCCTCAAAAAGTGCCGGGGCCTGGTTACAGGCTCTCCCCAGTGCTCAGTTAGGCACTCTATTAGATGACGAGACTGTTCGGATTAGTGCGGGGCTACGCCTGGGGACAGCTCTCGTAATCCCCCACCAATGTAAATGCGGCGATCAAGTGGGGCCACAGGCACACCATGGCCTCTCTTGTGCGTTAAGCTCAGGTCGTCGAGCCCGACACGCCGCACTTGACGAGACATTTAGCCGAGCTTTAAGGTCGGCCGGCTTTCCTTGCATTATCGAGCCTCCTGGCCTCTGCAGGAATGATGGGAAGCGACCGGACGGGCTGACACTAACGTCCTTCGAGATGGGTCGCATGCTGGTATGGGATGCAACCGTTACTGACTCATTAGCCCCCTCAATGGTCAGTGCGGGAGCGGAACATGCTGGACACGCGTCTATGTTGGCGGAAGCGAACAAGTGCAGAAAGTATGCCAGTATCACTTACCCCCACGACTTTCGTCCACTGGCATTCGAGACATTAGGGGGACCTGGCCCGAAGACGCATAAACTTATTCAACGTGTCGGCAAGGCGCTCAATCGTTCGACAGGGGACACTAAAGCTGTCGAGTACCTGCACCAGAGACTATCGCTGGACATTCAACGGGGTAACGCCGCCTCTGTGCGTGGAACTCTGCTAGACTGGACACGCCCGAACCTGGAGGATATGTGACGTTTTTACTTCATTTATCCGGTGTACACGTTCATAAGGAGACAATTGTTGCCTCTTGAATATAAGCAAATAAAACTGTAACTATATATAATAAAGATTGGTGATTAGAATATTGATGACCACAAACAAACCATAAAGAGACATGACGACGTCTGTGATCGCGTGGCGCGTCTTCTCCGCGAAAGGGGTCATGAGGTGGTTCGTGAGCGAGTATTCCGTCGACCGGGCGCACCGGGTCTAAAGCCCGACCTCGTAATAACAACACCTACCGAGGTCTGGGTTTTAGATGCCGAGGTTTGCGGCCCGAACCGGGACCTGGCAAAAGCACGGCAAGACAAGATCGCCAAATATGACGTCGAGTTCCTAAGAGCGGCGCTCCCCTACCCGCAAAAACCTCGCAGATTCGGATCCATCACTATCTCTATGAGTGGTGTATGGGACTCCGAATCTGCGAGGACGCTCTTGGGGCTCGGCGTCACGAAGAGGAATCTTATGGATCTCACCGTTTTAACTTTGCAAGGAACCTTGAGGATATATCGCTCGCACCGGGTCCATAAGAGCGGGGGCTACCATCAAGCAAGGACACGGACAACTGACTCTTAACTTCACGTGATACCTTTTTACCACCATTTTTATTAAGGCGAGCACTGCCGAGTGTGCAAACGTATTGTAAAAGATTAATAAATCATCACAATATTTTCTATATATATAGCTGTGAAGTCCTATGTCTGATCAGTCCCATCGGCATATCAAACATTTGTAACTTCACTGTCACTGTTAAACAAAACCTGTTCACTCCTTTCCGCTATTCCATTGAGCCATGCGCCTATTTTAGCGAGAAATAGTAGAATATATGTGACAGATACGTGCATGAATGATATCGATACGAGAATCGGTCGTTTTCCCGTTACAAGACGTAGCGTGGCGCGTGTTCTCTGCATCACATCCGGCACGACTCTCTCTAATGACAGCCGAGATGGCGTGTCGGGTGCGCCATGCCGTCTCAATTTTTCATCCGAGCGAAATGTTCCCACTTCTCGTCTAACCAGCCTCGCCTTTAAGCAGCTGCCGAGTGGAGGAAGTAACACCTTCCTCGTGAGATCATGCCGGGCATCGATCGAACGAGAACCTCTCTGGTCGCGATTCTCGTTCCCTACTGCACCTACGACACTGCACCTATTACAGGCATGACTACAACTCAATTAGGCCTACATTTTTAAAGCTAACGCGACTATGCTGAGTAGTGATGGTTGGCTGGCTGGACAGCGTATTACAGTAGCCGCGGTAGATCCAGTAGAAGTAGGTAAACAGATGACGCGCAATGAAGATGATGATGGTGGTGTGGCGCGCTCGGATCGGGTTGAGTCATAAACTCTCTCACCCTGCGTTTAGCCCCACACACTACTCGCCAAACCAATGGCGAATGTGCGTATATGCATTTTTACTTGCTGTAGAAATTGAAATGAAGGGACAACAGATGACACATGAAGCTTGTTGTAGCACTGCTTGAGAACAATCAGTACTCACCATGCGCGAACAGTGTCAGCTCCGTCCCTCGGAAGGGCTTCTTTAAACAGCAATTTCTACACAAACAAACAACTGCAGAGCGAGGCTACGGATGTGTATAAGTATATACATTTCTATGTATATACCTACCTGTACATACAGGGTCATTCATATTGTTGTGCACGCATTTCGAGGTTTGATAGAACTCGGCAAGAAAATAAGTGTTCCCTATGGAGGGAAGACGTGGAAACGTCTTGTTTAGGAGAGAGAGTGAAGTTTATAAAAGTAGTTTTTCTGCCTTTTTTTCCTACATAGTTGTGCGAAATCTCTGTTTGCGGGAGAATCAGTCAACGCATGAAGGAACCGATTACACCGGCGTGTTCAGAGGAAAATTCTGCACAACGGAAGATACTTCACTAAAAAAGCTAATACCCAGATTAAGGAAAGTCATGAAAGGTCGATATTTTACGTTAACGCCTTTTCTAGAGGAATCGTAAAATTTTTCCATTGCAACCAAAAATGTACGTCCGAAAGACCACTCTCACGTAATAGCAAATTTAATGCCCATCATTTTCGTTTCAAGGTGATGGTGCTGCGTTACGTAGTTGTCAAGTCACTAAGCTTTTCTATAGCCATATCGAAAGCGAAGGCATGCATATTTCCATAGGCGTATGAGAAAGTTAGGTACATATTTTTAGGTTTGGTAGAACTCAACAAGAGAATAAATGTTCCTAGTGGAAGGAGGGGGCGGAAACGTCTTGGCAAATTTTTTCGGTTCTGAACGTGAAAACTTGCACGTAAAACATAACAACTATGACTGTCGAAAAAGCTTAGTGACTTGACAACTACGTAACGCAGCACCATCACCTTGAAACGAAATGATGGGCATTAAATTTGCTATTGCGTGAGAGTGGTCTTTCGGACGTACATTTTTGGTCGCAATGGACAAATTTTACGATTTTTCATGAAAAGGCGTTAACGTAAAATATCGACTTTTCATGACTTTCCTTAATCTGGGTATTAGCTAGAGAAGTGTCTTCCGTTGTGCAGAATTCATCCTCCGAACACGCTGGTGTAATCGGTTCCTTCATGCGTTGACTGGTTCTCCCGCAAACGGAGATTTCGCACAACTATGTAAGAAAAAAAGGCAGAAAAACTACTTTTATAAACTTCACTCTCTCTCCTAAACAAGACGTTTCCACGTCTTCCCTCCATAGGGAAAACCTATTTTTCTTGCCGAGTTCTATCAAACCTCGAAATGCGTGCACAACAATATGAATGACCGTGTAGATACGCACATATAGTTTGCAAACGATATATATATATATATGTATACCGGATGTGATGCAGAGAACACGCGCCACACCACGTCTTGTAACGGGAAAACGACCGATTCTCGTATCGATATCATTCATGCACGTATTTGCCACATATATTCTTCTATTATTTCAAAAAAGATCTTGAGAAAACAAGACTTCTTTGCGAGCGCTTGGGAACCTCCATTGAGACCGCTACACAAGAGACCGATTACTGGTCCCAACAACTACACAACACGTTCGATGGGGCACATTTTAAAAAAGCACACGAAACGCCCTTTGTACATTACTGGATTAAGGGTATGCCCTACCTATCTGGTAAGGAGTATTTAAACCTACTAAAGCTCAGGATCAACGCACTACCAACGCGTGCCTGATCGGCCAGGGGACGCCCGGGCTACAACAAACGTTGTAGGCACGGGTGTCATGCGCCTGAGACGTTGGCTCATGCCGCTCAGATGTGCGATACAACACACAAACAAACCATAAAGAGACATGACGACGTCTGTGACCGCGTGGCGCGTCTTCTCCGCACAAGGGGTCATGAGGTGGTTCGTGAGCGAGCATTCCGTCGACCGGGCGCACCGAGTCTAAAGCCCGACCTCGTAATAACAACACCTACTCTCTGGGTTTTAAGCTCCCTGGGTCTGGGTTTTAGATGCCGAAATTTGCGGCCCGAACCTTGACCTGGCAAAAGCGCGGCAAGACAAGATCACCAAATATGACGTCGAGTTCCTAAGAGCGGCGCTCCCCGACCCGCAAAAACCTCGCAGATTCGGATCCATCACTATCTCTATGAGTGGTGTATGGGACTCCGAATCTGCGAGGACGCTCTTGGGGCTCGGCGTCACGAAGAGGAATCTTATGGATCTTACCGTCTTAACTTTGCAAGGAACCTTGAGGATATACCGCTCGCACCGGGTCCATAAGAGCGGGGGCTACCATCAAGCAAGGACACGAACAACTGATTCTTAACTTCACGTGACACCTTTTTACCACCATTTTTATTAAACCGAGCACTGCCGAGTATGCAAACGTATTGTAAATGGTTAGTAAATCATCACAATATTTTCTATATATATATATATCACTGTCGAATACTTATTTGCAGAAGAGTATCCAATCCAAAGTTTCGTTGTTCTTTGTGTGTATGGTTTATTCATTTGGTATTGGTACTGCATTTAGATTATGCACGAATAAAAGCTTGCACGATAGTTCTATCCCTTCGTTAATAAGCTGGTCAAATTCATTCTGACGTCGTCCAGGACTCCCGGCCGGCTGGCTAGTAAAAAGCATAGCAGCCTGCGTTATCGTTATCGTCACATAATTTAGACGGTAAGCTATTCTTCTGCGGGCCTATTGGTGTCATATGGTTCTTGCCTTCCTTGCTGCGAACTTGTTTTGAGTCAGTCGCCACAATAAGGTTCTCGTTCGTAGATCTCCGTCGGGCTGGAAAGTGAGCTTGTTGGCCTAAGCTAGTGGTCATAAACATTTTGATTAGAAAATGTGATAAATTCATAAAAGCAGTTCATATATGACATGCTCGATAATAGCACTCGGCTGTTCTGACGCACAGGTGCCGCCATTCTCGATCTAGCTGTTTTCCCTCTTCTTATATATATATATATATATATATATATATGTCGCACCACTTATCATATCATACGACTTTAGGCAAACGTACCCACAATAGTCGGGACACATTAACCCATATGACTACACCATTCGAAAGATAATTGAATCGACTTAAAATACAACTAGAATGCAGGTTTCGATTTTGTTTTTTGTAGCTATACCACGATAAGAACACTCGTCTTCTTCCTCTTCTTCTCAAGAAATCTATGGTTAGACTGTTTAGTTTAAATGTAAAATTAGTGCAATCGAATCCGCTGTATTATTGGACAGAATCAACGCCAATGACCTCTGTGTGTCTGTAAGATAGCCGACGAGACAATTGAACATCTGAGGATGAAGTGTTCCGGTCGGGTAATCTCGCGTGACGGTGAACTTCACTGGCTTTCAACATCTTGCAATTTACCGCCTTTAGACTTTTCCTGTAGGAGTTTTGAAGAGTAAAGTGTGCGCTAATAGTTGTCGCGACCATCAACGAACGGCATCATATCAGCATTGAAGGCCGCATTCGTGTAATTGACCCATTTATGTGAAAAAGTAGTAAACAAATAGGCGTACTGTGTACTGCTTGTAAAAAAACAAAAATATGATTATCTCGCCGATATTGCAGTCCTTAGAAGTTGCATTATATAAAATAAAAAAACATTTTTTATTATGTTAAAACCTTTGTTTTTTTTGTTATGTTACTAAAGATCTTGTACTATTTTGCGAATACCCAATATATATATATATATATATATATATATATATAAAAATGTATCTCGACATGTCTTCTTATGCTGCTACTCTAAGCGCCCCGGATATAAAAGGGTGACATGTGTAGTTAGTTAGGTATACATGTCAAACAAATAGTAAATCCATCCATCTATTTAGGCTAATCGGATTGCGTCATGTGTCTTTTGGGCCTTATCAACCTGATTAACCTCGGGTATACGAATAGCAGTTTACGCATTGTTCATCGGGGCCTCATCGTGTTGTAACCGCGCCACATCGGCAAGCTCGGCTGTTTTTTGTTATCTGGTCAGGCGCCAGATGTCCCCCCGGCTGAAGAGTATGCGTGTCGCTAGCAGCATAAGGCTGTAAATGGCCGCATCGTTGCCTACAACTGTCGTTGTCACAAAGCAATCACTCTCTCTTCATCGCCGCCTAGGCATTGTAGTACATTCAGCTGACAACTGTTTAAGTGTCAATGTTATATGCATATACTCAATATGAGTATGAAATAAATGTGATGATGAGCACATTCAGTAGTAGCCCTATATTACCGAAACTATATTTTGTTGCTACAAATAAATGTGTCCCAGTGTGGACTTGAGCGTCTCTCTCTATATGTGCAAGTGAGCGAGTGGAGACGGTCTTGTTTGTTTCGAGTCAAGGCAAATATTGGTTAGTTTGGCAGGGTAGAATTTTAAAGGCAGCGACTGGAAACAATTTATATATATATATATTTCAATTTCAATTCAGACGTGGTTTATTTACGGAACTGCATACATTCACATGCTTAAGTTCTAGTTATGAAAAGTGGTACAAGGGTTTGGGAATAAAAGGAGAAAAAGAAGAAGATAAAGCAGCAGATAATACCTATACCATATTATTGGCGATACTGACATACAAGGCAAAGGAGCACACTGAGTTATAACTTCATAAACATTATAACTCGAAATGACAGGTGAAAACTAAGAAATTAGATCATCGCTCTCAGTAGATTCCCTATATATAGCAGCACACACCCCTTTTATGTGAGAATAAAAGTGAATTTAAATTTAAAAAACATAACAACATGTTCTTGTTTTGGCGCTTAAAGCAGTGAAGGGTAAGTGCCGTTGCCTTAACGGCGTGGGTAAAGTAAAGTTTTCGGGGTGGACAATACCACTGGATGAGCAGTACAGTCAAGGCTCCCAAGGGGCCCGAGGGAGGAGGGAATTTGGAATGTTAGTCAAGAACAGAAGCGATTTCTTTTAGAAGCAGGAAATCCTAAGGTTTGCTTTTTCGTCTGCCTAAAAAGCATAAACATAGTTAAATATAGACAAACGGCTATCGACATCTTTAGGACGGGCTCATGTTTGACGTAAAAGAGCGCTTTAATGCTTTATGAGCCATCTTGTTACTTACGAGCAGCCTGTAACCATTACGCCGCACTAGCACTTAATCCGAAACTTTACGTCGCTTGCTCTCAACACAAAGGCCAACAAGCTCTCGTGATGTATCATTTGTGAGGTTTCACATTCTCTTTTCACGTCACCACCCACACATTCATTTTGAAAAATGCGCATTTTATGGGAATCATTTCTATACCTGATTGATGTTAATCTGATTCTGGTGAAATGATTGCCGTACGGCGCATTCCCCGTCGTGCGATGCAGGATTCACATAGCGTCTCATGTGAATATTAGCCGCATGGCATTAGCTGCGATGCACGGTCTGTATGTGACGGCGGCTCCCGTTTCTCCTCTGCTAGCATAGAGCTCCATGGAGATACGGCACCGGGGTTCGGGGTGCTATGTAATAAAAATAATAGTACGGCTTTTCCTCTTCCTTAGCAAAATATAGTCGTTGGATGTCTTACAGGCAATGCTGAAGTTTCGTCTGAACACGCTATACATATATATATATATATATATATATATATAATACTTCGGTTCGCTAGTGTTTTTCTGTTGAACGGATGCTTGCGGGACCGATAGATGCACATACGTGAAGGATTCGTAATGCATAGTAAATGAGTAGCAGCTAAATAGCAAAATTGCTTGAATCGACGCGACACGTTCGAACCTCACAACTGTACGCTGAAAACACACAATTACGAATTAAATAATGGTACACATAATAATGAACAAAAATTAGTAGTTGGTTCCAGTAGTCGCAAGGTGGACATCGGCAAAGGGGTGTTCGACATCTGCACGTGTAACTGTTCTGTTCGCCTTTAGGCATGCATGACTATCTACGTCATGCTTGTAGAACTATAACCGAGAAACAATGCACCTTATACTAAGCATTTACCCTGCAACCACAAGTGGTTACGCCATCCGGTCTCTGGTCGTAATTCAGTCGTGTCAGCCGTTCATATCAATCGTATCGAATTCAGCCGTCAGTAGCGACCCTACAGCCGCCTGCGCCACAGGTCAAGGGATAATGCACAGCTTTACGGTATTTTTTTTAATGAAGGTTTGCTAAACAGCTCGAAAAACCGCCTTTTCACAACTTGACCTTAAATTTTATTTGTCTTGCTAATTGCATTCGATTATATCTATATTATTTGCGTTACTATAGATGTTCTTTCAGAAAGACCAGGATATACCCAAATCCGGGCCCTTTATTCTGCTTATTCCTTACGTTTACATAATAATACGTTTACATACGTTTACATAATATCTTTTTCACGTTACGTTTTACCAATGATTCGGTTGGTAATCAACTCAGCGGGTTCAGTTAAGCTGTGTAACGTCTCGCTGTCTACTTTCGTATTCAACGCTTCACTCGTTATGTTTTTTAAGTAGAAACATCTTATGCCTTTGATTCAATTGGGTGTACGTGGCTTGATCTAGGGGCCTAAGACGCTAGTTATGGTTGTCATCTACCAAGGCGTCGCCGGTTCAATGCCTGTTGTTATTCGAATTTTTGTTGAGCGACTGTTAGGGAACCCTAGCCCCCTCCGTTTGTGCTCTTATGTTGCCGCTCTAAGCGCTCCTGATACGTAATAGCGTCTATTGCAATTCTTCTTTGCTCTTAAGATCCGTTAACAGCACAGTTTCGCATTATTATTATTATTATTATTATTATTATTATTATTATTATTATTATTATTATTATTATTATTATTATTATTATTATTATTATTATTATTATTATTATTATTATTATTATTATTCTGTAATCACCCCATATAATTGCGAAGCTCATACGTGCACCCTCCTTTTTATGATCCTGCTGCATCCCGGTAACCCCAACAATCTTGAACGTCGCGTATTCCCTTATATCTGTTAATATTATTGACTTCTGGTTAATAATACTACCACTACTCTGTCTCAGCCCCCATTCCCTGTATGCAGATATATCTATGCTGGGTCGTTCCTTGAGATCAGTCTTTATGTGTCGGTCGCCTTCCCCTCGAAAGTGTAACAGCAGGATAAAGAGCAGCCTAGGCGATAGCCATGTCGAGAACCTACAGGAATGAAAATGGGAAAACTGTATAGAAGGCTGCTCACAAAGGTGGCAAACTCCATCATCCTTGCAAGCTGTCTCAATCTAGGGAGATACGACGTCGAGTAGGCGAAGCAGGACGGGTGCTGACCGTTATATATATATATATATATATATATATATATATATATATATATATATATATATATATATATATATACATATATGACTTCCATTGAGGGGATCTCCAGAGAACCTCCATTGAGACCGCTACACAAGAGACCGATTGCTGGTCTCAATAACTACGCAACACGTTCGATGGGGCACATTATAAAAAATCACACGAAACGCCCTTTGTACATTACTGGATTAAGGGTATGCCCTGCCTATCTGGTAAGGAGTATTTAAACCAACTAAAGCTCAGGATCAACGCACTACCAACGCTTGCCACATTGGCCAGGGTACGTCCGGACTACAACAGGCAAGGATGTCATGCGTCTGAGGCGTCGATTCATGTCGCTCATATGTGCGCTCCAACACACAAGCAAACTATAAAGAGACATGACGACGTCTGTGATCGCGTGGCGCGTCGTCTGCGCGAACGGGGTCATGAGGTGGTTCGTGAGCGAGTATTCCGTCGACCGGGCAAACCGGGTCTAAAACCCAACCTCGTAATAACAACACCTACCGAGGTTTGGGTTCTAGATGCCGAGGTTTGCGGCCTTAGGAGGGACCTGGCAAAAAGCGGCAGAACAAGATCACCCAATATGACGTCGAGTTCCTAAGAGCGGCGCTCCCAGACCTGCAAAAACCTTGCAGACTCGGATCCACCACTATCTCTTTGAGTGGTGTATGGGACTCCGAATCTGCGAGTACGCTCTAGGGGCTTGGTGTCACGAAAAGGAATCTTATGGATTTTACCGTCTTAACGTTGCAAGGGACCTTGCGGATATACCGCTCGCACCGAGTCCATGAGAGCGGGGGCTGCCATCAAGCAAGAACACGGACAACTGATTCTTAACCTCACGTGACACCTTTTTACCACAATTTTTATTAAGGCGAGCACTGCCGAGTGTGCAAGTGTATTGTAAATGATTAATAAATCATCACAATATTTTCTATATATATATATATATTAAGATAAGTGCTGGCACACACAAGAAGTAAAAATAATTCTGTAGTTCGTACAGAACGGCGGCCATGCAAACTGCCATGGTGCTAGCCGGGGCGGTACCTGCTTCGGAGATACGCCAACAGACATCTAAACCTAGAGATAACAAACAAAGAAGAAAAGCGGAGAAGGTCCACTGATAAAAAAACGAGTCGGAATGGAGGCAGGTGATGGCAAGGCGATGGAACAGATTTGAGACATCGAGACTTGGAGCAGAAGAACTCATGGTAAATTCAAGTATTACCTGACTGCTGAGGTGCTCATCGGACACACCTGTTTTCATACGCCTTCTTCCAAATGCGTACTGTGCGTCACCTAAGAATGGCGCGGGGGACATCTTGTTTCATTGTCGCCGATTAAACGAGGAAGGCCGCCTAGCTGGATGAGCAGTGTATGACGGAGGAAAAGTATGGTTTCATTGATACTACCGAGCGAGGAATATTGGGTGTACGGACATGCTCCGATTGGCTGTACAGCATAACGCTTATCGACTCTTGACCTTCAAGGGCCTCTTTTAGGATATCGCTGACGAAGTGGGCCACGACCACCTATCCCGTATTGCATCCCACTACGAGAGAAACCTTCATTCAATGTTATGGTTTGGTTCGTCGTCGGTAGCCATCGGCGAGTTTGATCAGTGTTTGTCGTGGGTCTGTGCCTCCAAGTGCCATCGTACGACAGTACAACATCTACGTGCGTGACCAGTACGTATGCTACGGTCTGCTGCGATATCACATGAATGGCGCCGAAACGTACCTCTATCTCCCTATATATATATATATATATATATATATATAACAATACCGAACGGTGATGTAATAATAAATATATATATATATATATATATATATATATTATTAAACTGTCACGCCAACTACGATTGCGTTTGCCTGCTGATGATGTTGTTGTCATGAGGCTGGCGAGGCGCCCCGCAATCCACCCTGCCAGACTCGTGGCATGTTCGTTAACGCTGCCTTATTATTATTATTATTATTATTATTATTATATTATTATTATTATTATTATTATTATTATTATTATTATTATTATTATTATTATTATTATTATTATTATTATTATTATTATTATTATTATTATTATTATTATTATTATCGTGTTTACTGCCGCTGGTGCTACTAAGTCTTCAACGTCCATCACTTGCATGACTACTACTACTGTTAAAACAATAAGGGCGTCGGCGACGACCGCGCGCGGTATCTCTCTTTGTTTCTTTCTTTCTTGGAGACCGACATAGAACGGTCGCCGACCAACAACAGCGACAGCAATAACAACTACTACGGCTACAATAATAACAACAATAGTGACAATGACACATACAACAACAGCAACAGCAGCAGCAGCAGCAGCAGTGACGACGACAACGACAACAACAACAACACGTATAGAATAGACGTGAATCATACATCAGTGTTGTTGCGGCAGCCGCCTTTGTACGTGGCCTCGATATACTATTATTATTCGGTATAATACTTATACTGATACGTATAATACTTACTCTGGTTAAGGTCCGAAAGTTGTATTAGCACTGTTCATCGTTGTATAACAAGCAGTGGTGCTAATACGACTTTTGGACCTTAACCAGAACAGCCACGAATATAATTATGTGGCTGGCTATTCTCAAGACACCAGTCAGTGTATAGGAAAGAAGGCAGGGACTGGGGGGGGGGGGGAACGGTAGGGGGAAACGTGGAGAGTTGAGAGTTACACAGTGGAGCCGTGGTGGTGGCGGCTCGGTTCGGCTGACGCCGTTGTTGTTGTTGTTGTTGTTGCTTTTGTTACTATTACTAACGCGGAGTTCGCCGCCAGAGGAAGCGAGTTGGAACACAAGGAAGAAAAGGAGAAGGAAAACATGGATAAGGAATGACAGAGAAGATGGGACTTTTTGTTGACCGGCGGCGACTATGGTGATGAGATGGTGGTGAGCGTGGTGTGGTGATGGTGGTGGTGGTTATGTTATTAGATGATGATGATGATCAGAATAAGAGATGGAGGTGGTGAAAGACGATCTGCTACGATCTATGAACAACCAAAGCGCCGTACCAATGTGTTGGGTGAGAACCACGCCGCTGCTTTGTTGTTGTCGCTGCTGCTGTTCTTGTTGTTTTTGTTGTTGTTGTTGTTGTTGTTGTTTTGTTGTTGTCGCTGCTGTTATTATTGTTGTTTTTGTTGTTGTCGCTGCTGTTATTATTGTTGTTTTTGTTGTTGTCCCTGCTGTTATTATTATTGTTGTTGTTGTTGTTGTTACTGCTGCTGGGCGCTGTTAACCATTGACGACGCTGTTGCTGTTGTTACTGTTATTGGGTTGATGTGTTGGTCTCCGACTGTCGTGTCTTGTGGTCGTCATTTCCACTGCCATACTATCTCTGTAGTAGCTGCTTCTGACGCCGCTGCTGGCTTCTGATGAAACAGAACGCCCTGGCTGTTGTGGCGGCGGCGGCAGATCTAGGCAGTGTACGCTCACCCGTATATACATTGAACCTAGTCCCCAAGCCGGCTCTCGGAGCTCGCCTCCCGCCTGATGCGTGACGCCTTCCACTCACTACGCGGTGGTTTGAATTGTCTGGCCGAGATCGTATGCGTTTCTCATGTCTGTCGCTTCGTCGCTTCTTTGCGGCCGTGCCGCACGACGATCCAGCGTATCAGCCGCCCACGAGGCTGATACATTTATAGTTGCTTAAGAATCCCCCTAGCTCTCTTATCATTTCTCCATGCCTATCCCGTGATACCTCCCGTTTCCCTCTCTCTCTCTCTCTCTAGCTCTCTCTCTCTCTATATATATATCTCTCTCTATATATGTGTGCGTCGTTAGCTCTCAGTCTTTCCTTGTCTCCCTGTTTGTCGTCTTCCCAAATCGTAGTCTCAACGTGTGCAGTACTGTTAGAGGCGCCACGAGCACTTCCACAGACCGACTAACCAGCCAGTCAGCTCACCCGCCCGCCCGCCGCTGCCAACAATGACATGAGACAAACATCTCTGCAAAACGATAACTAACAGCACACACACAGAAAAAGCCGCCTATATGTATAAACATATATACATACATATGTATATATATATATATATATATATATATATATATATATATATATATATTAGTTATCGTTTTGCCGAGATGTTTTGTCTCATGTCATGGTTGGCAGCGTCGAGCCGAGCTAACTAGCAGCTTGGTCTGTAGAAGTGGCCATGGCACCTCCAACGCCTCGAACAAGTAGTACACACTTTGAGACTACTATCTCGGAAGATGACACACGCTCTCTCACGTTGATTATTCTTGGCTCTATATATATATATATATATATATATATATAAATAAATATTAATATGCCTCAAGTAATCAACAGAGAGAGAGAGTTTGCTATAGTAAGGGAACGTCTCTCTTACATCTGAGGCCTTTCCAGGAAATCTTTTATACTCGAACGAAGGCCGCCGATGCAAATTTGTCTAACGTTGTTTTTGGTGAGACGCGCTCTTGCGGGCGTGTGTGTGTGTGTATTTAGTATTATACATTTATTAAGGCGTCCACCGCAACGTTCGTTCATTTCATGTGCTTATTGAGAGTGCACACACGACAAAACCATACGACGCATATATTTGGTTAAATAGGCCAAATTTAAGAAGTGCCAATACGAAATCATTTGTGGTATGCAAGATCATTTTATTCAGTTGAAAACTACGCCTAAGTTATTCAGAAATAATACTGAATTAGAAAGCACTACCCGTAGGCCTAAATATCTAGGACCAGGTGGACAAAAAATAATACGAAGCAAAAAGCATTCGTAACAAATGCTAGATAGCCCCAATAAATTTCAGAAGCTGATCTTTCATTTTTTAAGTCGTCCTTCGTAACTCGATACGATATCTAATAACGCTTTTTATTACCCGCTGACTGTGTCCCGTTCTTGGCACACACCACTTGACAATACAAACGAGTTTGACCAGACACGTGTATGCATTTCGTGTCCTACCTCCTTAGAAAACGCTATATAGAGGTCTGGCACTTTCAGTTTGAACCACACTCAGCCGACTGCAAACCGAGAAAGACACTGATGGAAAAGCTATTGCTGTGTTATTGGTCAGATATCATTTGAGTATGCCATTGGGATTTCATTCTCCACAAATTGCTAGCACAAAGCCAGATGGTTACTACATACCGTTACTACCAGCATCCACAGCAATGTATACAGGGTCTCCCATAATCGTATGCTCTTATTCTAAGATTTGGAAGAACTCGGCATGCAAATAATTTTCCCAGTGGAAGGAGGGGGGCGGGAACGTCTTATTTAAAAGTGAGGGTAATTTTTTATTAAAAAATAAGTTATTCTGCCTATTTTCTTCTACATAGTTGTGTAAAATCTAAATGACTCCAGACGCAAGCTAGCAAATGGCGAATAGCCAATTTAAGGAAGGTCATAAAGAGTCGATATGTTGTTATGTCTTATGTAGAATTTTTCACGTGCAGAACAGTAAAATTTTGCCATTATGACCAAAAATGTGCGCCTAAACTAAACTCAATAGCAAAAATTGTGCCCATCATTTTCGTACAAAAGTAATGGTGCTGCGCTACGAAGTTGCCGAGTAACTAAACTTTTTCGACAGCCTTATGCAAAGCGAAAGCCTGCACACTTGCATAGGGTGTATGAGGAAGTTAGGTACATATTTTGAGGTTAGGTAGAACTCGGCAGGAAAATATTTTTTCCAATGGAAGGAGGGGGCGGAAAACGTATTGGTAAGAGTTACGGCTCAGTTACAGTTGTTTGGAACGCAACTGTAACCGACTCATTAGCTCCTTCAGTGGTCGGTGCAGGTGCGAACCGAGTAGGTCGTGCTTCCAGGTTAACTAAGGCAAACAAATGCAGAAAATACTCTAGCGTTGATTATCCGCATGAGTTTGTTGGTGCTCGAGACTATGGGAGCTGCAGGCGCCTTACACTCAAGTCAATTCAGCCCGTAGGTAGAAGCCTTAACCTTTCGATGGGTAACTCAAAAACATCAAAACATCTTGCGGCAAAGGGTGTCGCTCGATACTCCACGAGGAATTGCAGCGTCTGTTCGGGGCACATTATTGAACTGGGCTAACCCTTGGTTAAAGAACCCGTGACCGCACGTTCGCGCGAAGACAATTGTCCACTCCAAAGTGCTAGCATGGCAAAGTTCTACAAATAGAAATAGGTACAACATTCTCAAATTTTGTAGGCTTTAAGTTTTCGATTACAGTAGAACGGCGCAAATTTAGACTAAACCTCTCTTTCTCTCTCTAAATAAAAACGTTTCTGTTCCCTCCTTCTATAGGGAAAATATTTTTCTACCAAGCTCTACCAAACTCAAAATATGTACCTAACTTTCTCATACACCTTTGCTGAAGCAAGTCAAAATGCTAGCAAATATGCATGCCTTTGATATATATATATATATATATATATATATATATATTAGCTTTTATTAAGAATGTAAGTGAAGCGACACAACGACTCCTGGGAACGTGTACACGGGAAATATGACTCTATCTATGGGCTGGGACCACTTCAGCAGGGTGCAGCGGACAGGTGCCGCGTTTCCGCGTTGGACGTCGAGATGGAGGCGCTGCCGCAGATCTCGTATCTCCGATTGCGAGGTTCAGCTGCTCACCGATCCTCTCGAGAAGCTTGCGAGTGACGTCGCCTGGGCCGCACAAGGTCTCGAACGCTAGCCGTTGGAACTCATGTGGGTAATCTATTGCTGCGTACTTCGCGAGCTTCCTTGTCTCTCCCGCCATATATATATATATATATATATATATATATATATATATATAAATATATGAGTTCCTCTTTGATGCATATTGCTCGACGTACAGAAATAGTTTCGTCTTATTTGTGTGCGCTACCCGATGCAGGCAGGCTGTGGAGACGCGAGGAACATCTTGTTTGAAACAAGTCTAAGGCCCGCGTTGTCCAAACTAGGGGTGTCCCAGTCCTTACATTTGGGTGGGGATAACGATGCCGACGTTGCTCGTATTAGTAGATGGCGGTCAATGTCCTAATTAGACGTCCTCTCGAACCACATCTAGAACGATCTGACTGAACGATTGACCCTAACTAGTGCGCCGTTGCAACAGCCACTGACTGCGGCGCGACCAGCTCACTGAAACCGCTCGCTCAATGAGCTCGCTCTTCTGCATACAGTCTGTGTGGACTAAAGCAACACATCTCGTCTGTGGAGAGCGACGCCTTTACCGCATGCGGCTAGAGGAGATACATTCAGAGAGAGACATACGCGGAGGTTGATGTGGTCAGGCTTTTCTTTGAGGAGAGGCATTGATGCATATTGGGGCACTCGGGGGCCACCCAAGTAATACAAACGTGCCTTTGTGAGGACTCTTCTATTCAAACTATGCCTTGCCACAGCTACTAATACGTATTAATATTAATAGCACTACTACTAACTATTACTACTATTGCTGCTGCTGCTGCTGCTGCTCTGGTTACAAATATTCTTTCGCGGAACCTAACAAACGCGATCGATTAGATCCAGTAGAGGGTAGAACGCGATCCGATAGAGGGTTCGCCAGCGTACGGCCATCACGCTACAAGGCAACGAAACGCGATGGCGAAGCCGCCGGAGACGGCTAAGTGTTACCGTCATACTTAACTTAAGTGCCATCATGTCGAGCAGACGTTTGCAACAAGTGAACAGTTCTGCGTGCTTACTGTCAGTATCCTCCTCATGATCATCATCATCATCATCATCATCGAAGTATGAAGGCACCAAAAGTGTTCCGGCAAGATAATATTACGTAACATGATCATTCCGTATATGATCTACGACTAAAACCAATATTACTCTGCGTGGCCAGGCACATATGTATTTTTGATTCACGCACACGCGTTTGTTAATTTTGTCTTTCTCTCTAACGATCGGTAAATGTAGACGGTGCACATTTAGACGCCGCAAACCATAAGCTCAGTAGTAGTAACTCTTGAAGCCGTCGACAACGCCCTTGTCCGACAGACTAAAACAAGTAAACTCAAAGGAATAAACTAAACTAATCTAAAAAAGAAAAAACTGACCTATTCATAACAAAAGGCCGCTCTAAAACTAGGCGATCGGAGTCGATGGACGGTCGCGGTAGCTACAACAGCAGCAACAAAGAGAACAAAAGACATACACCATTTATGTCACATGTACGACCATCCTCCGTTCCGTCGACTGGCTTCGAATCGCCGGGAGAGAATAAATGTTCAATGCACCGAGGGCCACCCGGGCTGAGATATCTAGGGTTTCTCCAACCAGTCCACGTGGCAAAAGCAGCAGCATCAGCATGACCGCTGACTCTCAACGGTATGTTCTGCAACAATCTGTATCTATTTGGTGTTTATCTAACCAATAGTGGCACAATAAGTGTAGTCTCGACGATGTCTATATGTGCCTACGGCGGGATCGATCGGGCGCCCGGCGGGCCGATCGCAGTCTGGCAGGCAAAGCAGTAGAAACATGAATTCGTTCTGTCCGTGTGCACAACGCAGGCTGGAACAGAACTAGTGTGTCTGTTGCTCGGCTTAGAATCTAGACGGTGCTATGTTGTTTATACAAATATTTTTTTCTTGTATCTGTCAGTTTGCCGGTCAATTAGAATTATTATTCTTGCTGGACAAGTAAACTAACAACCTCGTATTTTGAGCCGTTGTCGCGCTAGCAAGAGCACCAAAAAATACAGCGTTTGTGGCGCCGGTTAGCAAAGATGATAATTTACAGGACTCAAAAAATAAAACTGTCACAGATGGTATACAGATGGTATTTAGCAGGTGGGGCAGTGGGAGGCAACCACAAAAGATGGTATTTAGCAGGTGGGAGTAGGGAGGTAACCAAAAAAGTAATGTACAAATTAGCGGTTAGCAGCAAGTTAGCGGTTAGAGAATGCTTTGACGGATGGCGTCATTCAAAGCAGCATGATATGCCGTTCTGCTGAGTAGTCAAATTTGCAATAAAAATTAGCACCGAAATAAATTATTCTAATTATTAACAATATTAATATTGCACGCACTTTGCAGAAAGAGTAACCTAAGGAAGAAACGCATTTTGGCGAACGTTTAGTTATATAGATAGACAACTTTTATTATTCTCATAAATGGTTAACATTTGTACAAAGGTTTACAACTCGTCAAAGCCATCAAAGGCTAGTATGAACTGTTTATACTGCATGTCTTCTTATATTTATTGTCATTATGATTATTATCGTGTTTAGTTGATAATAAGGTACCTAAATAGTATTGTTTAGCAGTTTGTTCGAATATTGTCAAAGAAAAAGTTGCGCGCACATCTGGAGGTGGCTTGTTCTGTATATGTGGCACCGAGATTTGATACTGAGAAGCAACATTGGCTACATAAAGCTGCAGTCAAGATTATTGTCGCTGTGTGTGATCCCTTAATGTTCATGGTTGATGTCGACTGGAAAGGATTGAGCAGGTTGGGATGAAGTCCCCTTAAGATTTGTTTGATCTCAGTAGCGACGGACATCTCTATTTGCAGAAGGTAGGATAGAATCTACATATCCACGTATTTATAACGCCTGGACTTCCATGACGGATATCCCAATATCACCCCTCTCTTTAAGTTTAAGCGTAGGACTCTTTTTTGCAGGCGGTATAACGAACATAAAAGTCGCATGCATATAACTAATTTCAAATATTTCAACTGCGTAGGACAAATGAGAACTATGGACGTAGGCGTAGCACATGGCGAACAGACAGTCACGGGCTGAGTATTACGGCTCTTGACCAGGGCAGCAACGCTCCCTACAACTTTATTGCGAATCTGATCTGTATGGGCTTCAAACGGTTACCTGGAATCCAGAACAACGCCTAAGAATATTGTCTCAATGATCATTTCAAGAGTGCGGATGCGGATTCCGCATTGAAATGCCTCATGGTAATAAGAACTGGACAACAACGGTCTGTGACCAATTCATGAACAAGCCATTGGCTCTAAACCAATCTGACAGTCGTCTAACGCCTTTCTTAATCATATTCTCTACCTTGTGAGGAATCGTCGACAAAGAGTGCTGTGGTGTCATCAGCAAACGGGCTCAGTCACCCGTGTTTTGGTACTTCAAATAAATCGTTGATAAATATTATGAAGAGCAGTGGGCCACCGATACTCCCTTGAGCCACTCCACTCTGATATGTTATCGACATCTGAAAACTCTTGCCCGATCTGTACCATTTGTTGTATTTTTGGCATAAAATAACGTACCCGCGATTGGACACGCTCGCCTGCTCGACAGATTCCTCGTTTGGTAAATAGAATATTGATGTCGACAGTATTGAGCGCCTTTCTCAAATCAGCTCAACAAATATAGCAGCAACCGTTTTCTTCTTCTTAAGACTTTGACTAACGTTACCTACAAAGCTTATAACAGGGACGGGGGTGAACATTTTAGGGCGGAATCCGAATTAGTGCATTGTGTTGTTCAAGATGATCCCTGAGTTGTTCAAATGAGCCCTTCTCAAATGTCTTTGAGATTCGAGCAGTTGACAAATTGATCAGATATAATACGGGGTCAGCGAGAAATTCGGCTGCTCTTCGCAATACCTGGGATGGAATTTATTTAGGTGTAACTGAACATGTCTTTGATTCGCGTAGAATATGCGCGATGCTTAGAGTATGGGCCGACTAAAATGAGATTTCCGATATGCCATCTAGAACAGGTCTAATTACTCGTGCATTGAAGCACTTAAATGCTTCATCGATGTCACCTACAGCGTACACGTCAGACCAATCAGTCTTATTGAGTTTTAGCACTATCTGGTCATAGTTTTATTTTAATTTACGTTTGATGTTGGTGACAGATTGAGTGGTCGGTATTGAGATAAACGTGGCCTGGTGATTGGAGAATGTTATTATTTGAGCCGCCTTGAGTGACAATTTCGGGACTTACATTGGAGTAAATGTGATCGATACAATTGGCGCTGAAAATGGAGCGGTCTCTTCTCCTCCACACTACGGCGACTCGTGTCGGCAGACCGACGGACTCGTTAAAATTAAATGAGTGTAAACGTATTTAGGGCGGACGTTTCTAGCAGGCTCATCCATTATTATTATTATTATTATTATTATTATTATTATTATTATTATTATTATTATTATTATTATTATTATTATTATTATTATTATTATTATGTGAACGTTTCACAAAAATATACGATTAACTAAGTTGACACCACTAGAACATACGAGCCCGGTGGCGTGGTGCATTCGTCTGCGCCTCGCGACCGGAGACACATAGGTGCGTGGGTTCAAGCCCCACCGTTGCACATTTGTATTTATGGGGGTCCGTCTATGAAGCAATGCAAGAAGCAGTCCCGTGGACGTTAAATCTTGGCTGAGAGTCAGCCCGAAAAGTATATATAATATTCTGTGAATCATACAGGCTTCTTAGAATAAAGTAGATCCGGTGACATGCGTTTGTAAGCAAAAGTGTACCAAAGAGTTTCCGCGTGTCTTGATGTCTCATCTACCAGCAGTAGCAGCCAGGCGTCGTTCCGTTGTACATTCACAGGTCCGTAACAATCACAACGGGCGTCGCAATAATAAAAGTAAGATATTTCAATTTCAGCGATACGTGATGCCACTAGATAGGGCGAGGCCGGGCAATACGGAGGTAGAAAACGCAGGAAGACGCTTGACTCGCTGGTACGTCGTGTTGACTATTTGTTTCATGCGCTCACCTCCCTTCTTTTTCACATCTAGGTGAGTCGAGATACTAAATAAGTAAGCGAAGCAGGCGTCAGATTCGCAGTATCTTCACAATTTAACCACTACAATCGCGTCGTACCGTCGGTAGTTAGCGTCTTACGACCTCAAGATCACGCTGATTTAGTATGCCCCAATTAAGTCACTTACTTCGTGAATGTATTGTTTATTAACCAATATTTGGTTTATGCACATATGTGCTACAGCTCTTCTAAATAACTTTCATCAGCGATATTGCTTTTGTACACTGTTGCAGATGATACAGATCACATGATTTTCCGTATAGGTTGCATTCACACTCGGTTGATATCTCATGTCACCCATTTTGTATGCATATCTTCACATGAAACCCATGCATTGCAGACCCAGTAACGAAGTATCTGTTTCTACATCATGGACTCATCCAGTAGTTTGTAGTCATCGCTCTAGTCTCATAAAAACGCCAATCAGCATCCGGAAATGTATACTTTCACTCGGCAAGATGGTTCTCAAAGGCCTCCGTTCTCGGTAAAGCATTAGTTGCTCTGAGCTCCGATTGCGGTTAGTGCGGTGGAATGCCCCAATTTAAAGTTGAAAAAAACGTCCAGAATGGCCCCATCTACTAAGCAGTTTTCTGTCGTCATCGCCAGTAAGTAAAGCACAACGAAGGCACTGTTCTTTGCTAGAATACACTGCTTTAATAGAAATTGTCGTGATAAATAGATCGATCTGACTCTCTGACGACTCTCTGACCCCCTCCCTTATCGGTCCCGGCGCTTCTCGCCCAGGAACTGCCGCTTCCCGCGCCGAGACACCAAAGATAGGAAAGTATGCGAACTTAGGCCGGGCGTACCACTTTTCACCCTTCGCATTCGAGACGCTGGGTGGCCCTGGGCCCCTCACAACCACGCTAATTTCCCAGGTTGGCGACGCTTTACAGCAGGCTACGATGGACAAGAGGGCGGGCACTTTCTTCTGCCAACGGCTTTCCCTAGAGATTCAGAGAGGTAACACGATTTCGGTGCTCGGAACTATGAAAGACTGGATGGACCCGCGTCTTCGCGTCAGGGGTCGGGCAAGACTCCCACTCGGACACGAGTGATAGATGAGGAGTGAGCCATCGGTGCCGTGGATTTAAGCATTCACATGTATATATTAAATTCCTAAATAGATCGCTAATTGATAAATGGACATCGTCTTCGTTGTTGCGTTCACTACCAGAACAGGGTTCCCTAAATTAGCTTGCTTTTTCATTTATATTGTGTATTTGTTGCAACTTTAACGCAAATTTGCAAGTCTTAACACTGATTGCATCAAAAATGTTTTTATCAGGCCGGGAGTGACCCCGCTGCGAAGTGCCGGAGTCGGCAGCCGTAGACGAATTGTAGTTACAATTTTACCCCACCAAGCCTTGCAGTTTCCTAAAGAGATCTATGGAGAATTAAAAAAGAAAATCGAAATAAGTGTTTTGCTGTCCGACTTACGAGGAAGCCTAGGCAATGTACTGGAGCTCGTTGGAATATCATCGGAGATTATATTGTAACGATGTTGCTGCTACGCTAAGTTACTGGGGATGGTAGACTCAGCCGGGCGGCTACTACAACACGAGGGACTCAGGTACGATCAATGATAACACGGAACGTAGGTCTGGCGTCAAGCGTAACCGGGCAACGAATGGTCGTCGGCCATGCTGCCTCGGTCTATTTTATTCACTCAAGGTCCTAGCGTTCATGTAGTAACAATGTTAAATGATGGAATCGAATCTTCTCGAACATTCGACAACGGAATTTTCCACTCGTTCTCTTCGCTGATTGGTCGGTTTAAACTACGCATTATCACAACGTGCATTGTCCCTGGCGGTGCCGTCGCCGCAGGTCAGGTACATAGGTCTGATGATGATGTTGCCGATGTGGCGCGACAGGTGGCGGTGATGCACGTGCCATATTGTCGTCGCCATGTAGCTGAGCGGTCTCATGTGGAAGCTGTTGCACGTTCGATGATGTGCTCGGTCGACTGTGGTGTCGTCTCACCAGGTTGTTTACAACAATGCTGGTGTAGCAGCCGGCTACGGTTCTTTGGTCGAGTGGGATGACTGGTCGGCTTACTGACGCCGTCGATCATCGACGGCGCCGTAGTTGGCTGTTCTGTTGTGTAGTTGTTGTGTCTAACTTCGTTACAATATATATATATAATCTCCGACAATATTCTAACGAGCTCCAGTACATTGCCTAGGCTCCCTCCCTATATATATATATATATATATATGTATGTATATATATATATAGGTTAAATCTTGGCTGAGGGTCAGCCCGAAGCTTTACTAGATATTAATCGAGAACCGCTGCAATAGAAAACTACTTGCCCTCTTTTCGCCTGTGGAAGCTATTGGTCGTTCAGACACCTTGTAAGGCAGTTGTACACTTAGAGGACCGAGTCGTCCTAGTGTCTCGAACGCTAGATGAACAAAGTTGTCCGTGCGATGTAGTTCAGAGAACTTACGCAAGTTGGTTTGCTCGGCGAGGGTAGCCAGGACGAGATGCTTTGTGACCGACAATTGACGATGTGAGAGAGTCTGTCATAGTGCCGTCATAAACCAGGGCATGAGAGTTCCCACATAGAACTATGGTTAGCCCGTCTTGTTGGAGCCCGTCGTCCTTAAAAAGTCTAGTTGGTTCCTAAATGCATGGCCGTAAGGTACGCGCGATAGTATCGTCAATGGCTGCGTGTCTAGGCTCAAAACCCGCGCTTTGTGCACGGAACAGCCCATGTCGTCCGGGGGCTCCTACCGAAGCTCCCCAGTTTGGGGCTCATAGAGACGTGCGTAAACGCGTTGTGAAGTAAGGTTCAGGAGTAACCCCCAAATATTTTCTTATTTGGACGACAGGACGCTCTTAACAGTACAGTCTGACAGACGGCGTGCCGCAGGCCTCCGTTCTTGGCCCAGTTCTATGAAACCTACCCTACGACGGTATTCTGCGACTGAGGCCCCCGGAAGGCGTGGAAGTCGTCGCCTACGGCGACGACCTCGCCCTTCTCGTCACGGCTCGCAGACAACACTGGAAGAAATAACACGGCGCTAGCCAACAGACAGGTATGGATAAGCGCCCATCATCTACAGCTTGCCCCATAGAAGACGGAGGCAGTTTATTTAGCAAGCCGGCCACCCTTTTCCGATCAAAAGAACTGCCAGGTAGCTAGGCGTCATCGTGGATACAGGTGTTACGGGTACCACGCATATCAAGCACATCGTCGCCAAAATCAGTAAGGCCACTCAGAATCTGACCAAAATTCTCACTCGGGTGGAAGGAGCTATGGACGGACGCCGTCGTCTGCTAGCCTCTGTCGCGAAGTCCTCGGCGATCTACGCGCCGCCAGCGTGGGCCAATCTAGCCCTACGCACCGCTCGCAACAGGCGATTTTTCCACGCGGCGCAGCGCGGCATGGCCCTTGAAGTTTGCCGGGCGTACCGCACGCTGAGCACAGAGACAGCTCTCGTCCTGTCTCACCAGCTCCTGAGAAAGAAGCAACCGTAAGACGGATGGCGCGACGGACTTCACGCAAGCCCAAACGGCAACGCTTCAGGCAAGGCTCACGAATGGTCACTTAAGAGTGTCCCAGGAGAACTGGACCCGGTAGCTTATACCGGACCTCTGACGTTGGTATGACGGGCCGGGCCATTCACATACTTCTCGGTCCAGATCCTTACGGGCCACGGCCAATTCCAAACCTATATGATGCGGATTGGGAAGTCGTAGGTGACACGTGCATACTCTGCACGTCGGATGATGTTGACCATACAGTCTCGTCCTACTCCGCCATGGCTCAGGTCTGCAGAAACTCGAAGTATTGCTATGCAGGGAAATCGACACGTAACATTGTCGGTCACATGGTGAAGAGTGCTGCCGCATGGGCGGCAGGCGTCTATTATGAGCGACAAGACGCGGTTAAAAGACGCTCGCCGCACGTGCTACAGAGGCACACAGGTGCAATTAAGTGGTCGAAATGAGGGTGCCCCGCAAGGGCTATGGCAACGCAGCCCCCCGTAGAATGGCTCGACGCGTCCCTCGGGTTCGTGAGTTGAGGACACGATGAGATCCATGACAGCCGGTGGAGCACGAGGTTCCTCTCCCACGGTCTCGAAGTGGTGTCACACAATTCTGAACTCCGAGGGGGTAAGAGGATTGAGGTTTTTAGTGGGTGAAAGTCCCACACTAGGTGCTGTTGGTTGCCAGTACTTTAGGTGCCTTAGGTTACCATTGCATTAGTGTTTCTAAACCTCCGCATTTGCGTGGATTTAACGCTAAGCCGCTTACTTTGCGAGCGTCCAGGACGCGTTAAACATCCTCAACTATCACATTTGGTCCCGTGACTGAACGGCAGTCGTCTAGGCATCACAAATTAAGAGCAGTAATAGGTGATTAAGGACACCAGTTCCATGACTTTAAGACAAAGCAAAGCAGGCTCCAGGGTCGCCTCGTTGAATCCTTATACCGGACGGGATGACGATCCCTTCATGGGATAGAAGGGGTCACAAGGTATGCTAGCTCCACGTGATAGAATAGTCCGCCGGACCGTCCGAAGTATGTGGTACTCCTGACGACGAGTTAAACGCGTTGCAGAAGTCCAGCTTTACTAGCACTATCGGCAAATTGCGGACACTGAATAAGGATCGAGTGGCGTGAAGTGTTGCCCGCATACAGGCTCCTGGCTTGGCAAAGCCCAATGTATCCGGATTTACTTATCGGTCCTATCTACAGGATACATTAGTCGCGATCATCCTGAGGGTGGAGCAGGCAGTGGGTCGTACAGACCCGTCTCTTCTTCGGACGACGATGAACCGAGCACCGAAAATGTTGACTACGGGTTACGAGATTGTTTGATGCTGGGGGATGCTCTTTCCGTAAGGATTCAGCAATGTTACTTTCCGAAGCTAACGAATCTGTCGAGCATAGGGGTCCAGTTTCTCCGAAAATGTCTCCTTAGCTGAGTTTAACCGCAGCGCATTGAACGGAGCCTAACGATTACGGGAGGTAAAGTTGTGCGTGGACCGATAGAGGAACGCGATTGATTTTGGGGAGCAGGCTCCTGGACGACTACAGGGGTGAACGCCATCAGCGAGAGCTAGGACTGACAGTCGTAACTAGAGACAGATAACGTGGAAACGCTTGGTTAGATAAAGCGCTCCTCTTGCTTGATGCAAGCGAAGAACCTGTTTGTCTGGATGCTTTAAAGTGCTGTGTCGTGCAAGACCCTTTGCGTGAACGACGAGTGGCTATGGGGCACGGTACCCTAGGAGGCGTATTACGCTCAGCCTAAGCTGCAAATTCCTACTCCAATACTAGTAAGAAATCATTATAACAAGCACCGTTAGATTACACACAACAGCTCTCGTTAGCGCTGTTCATCATAGATAGTACTCGTAACATACTATATTGTATTCAGCCATCCAGATTCTTACATGCTCTATTGCTTAGTAAGGAATTTAACAGTATAGGCACACGATAACTCTTCAGATATAACTAATTTTAAGCTATATACTAGCAAACAGGAAAATCACAATACAAGAACGAAGTATCTGTACATTTATTTACATCAGCACAAAGTGGAGCAAGTACACAGGCGGCCACAAATACCACCACAATCAATGTATCTAACTACAACAGACATATACGTCGACAAAATTTACTAGCCAGCAGTGTATCTGAATACGAAAACAACATGAAGACATTTTGTAAGCACAAAACTGGAATAAAAAAAACTGCCTACAGGCGCGCTCTTAATGAAGTCACGTCGCCGGTTAGTGGGCACTAGAAACTAAAAACACATATTTCGTCCTTTCTTCATTAAAAAACTACTTAATGCCTTGCCTGCATGCATGCAGACTATATAGCCATCATTAAATTGAATGCTGTTTTTCAATAAGGGGTCACCACGGGTGACCCATTAGACTAGACGTGCCCCTGAATGGGTAGCGCGGCGACAGGCCGAAGTGGCAAGCGAGAACGGTCACATATAATTTAATTGCATCTGCTGACTGCAAAATACTTCCCTCCCTCTGTCTCTCTCTCTCTCTCTCTCTCTCTATATATATATATATATATATATATTTGTTAAGGGGAGAGATAATCAACGCGTTCCTATATGCTAAATTTTGCGACAATAGGTAATGGTTTGCATACGCGTTTTCACAATCAGTGATTTAGCAGGAACGTCATTTTACTTAATTATCATGATCTAGCTATGCTTCGTAGAACAGACACGTCGCCTGACAGACCCGAACTGCAAGCCATTAAACTCGACTCAATTTGCTACGTACTAAAGCATACGCATTGCTCCCAAGACGCCTGGTATGACACTTACATCGTAAATAATACTTGCTTGATCTCGATATTCACCTCATTGGCCACTCCGTCCAGAGGTAGGGCATATATACTATTAGCAGTACTCATCGACCTCTCCCCCTCGAAAGTCGATGAGTAATTAGCGTCAATAGTTATATTGGAAGCAGCAACGCCATATGCTAAGGTTACACCTACGCTCATTGTTGATATCTGCGCTTAAGACGCTGGGACATGTTTATATGACGGCTGTGATGTGTCGTCCGACTCGAGAAACTTCGCTTCTGTCGTATGCTGGAACGTGTTCCCACTGCTTTGTCGTACGTACGACAAAAGGTGAAGCTCGTGGCTAAACCTCAGCGTCTGACTGCTACCGACGCCACCCGCACCAAGTCGAAGTCCAGTTGGGTATCAGACTCATAGGTGCCACCTTCATAGAATGAGGCAGAATCAGGTGCGACTGCAGAAGTATATATGGCAACTAGCTGCACCAGATGGCTCTGTAAGGTGCTCAGGAATCATACGCTAACGCTACTGACAACTCTGTTGTCATACGATGATGGTGTTTTCGAGGACGTGTGAAAGCGTATGACTAGCGAAGATCCCTGCTAGCTCATCAAATCTAGGCCGCTCCTCCGCATTGTAGGCCCAACAGCGCAGCATCACATCGCGACACCAATCGGGACAGGCAGGTGGCGCTGGCAGACGCGAGCCCGACTCGACGAACGATAACACCTATCAAATAAAAAAGGACTACATTGTATAGGGTTCTGTGGCACCTTTTCGTGAAGCACTATATGTAACGCACATACATAATTTCCTCTCGCTCCCCTTAATATTGAAGTCAATGGTATACTAGAGAATAGCAGTATGACACACATACGGTTGCGTACATTTTTAGAGCTACTACGCACACATATGATCAAAACAAGCATTTTTAATATAGAAGGCTTTGGATATGCCTGAGGCACACGAGATATTGGTAGCAATCAGTTACTAGTGTGGAACTCGCAAAAGCTCTAAACCCGTATTCCTTATTACCCCCTCAGACTGACTCGCAATCGCGATTTCTTCGACATCATCAAAGTTATGGAACAAGGTACAGGACTTGGAGCATAACAAGATAAGAGAAGACTAAAAGTAAATGACACGGCAATGCTTTTATAGTGAACTTATTTAATGTTTGAGATTTTTTGCATGTTTGTACTGAGGCGACATTTAAGAGGAACTCTAACGTCGAGCTAGAATTCTATGACACATACTGTTCTACTGTATGTGTCATAGAATTCTAGCTCTAGGATATCTCGAAGATCACGTACATCATACTCTTTTCCCAGTTGAAAGTTACATATTTAACTGTACAAAATGTCAAATAGATAACTAATATAATATAATGCAACGTATGTTACACTTATAAACATATATATACATGTCTATGCAAATTGACTTGAACGCTCTCTTTTTCCGCCCCAGATATATATATATATATATATATATATATATATATCTGGGGCGGAAAAAGAGAGCGTTCACGTCAAAATATTGTTTAAAAAATCCACCGACCTTACTCTTTAACTAGTGTATCGTATTGTAAGCCTAGTGCCTTTTATGAAGTATAAACGAGACGTTGTGTTTATCATTGTTTCAAAAAGTGTGTCTCAAAAAGTGTACACAATTTTCCTCGTAATTAATTTTACTGGACCTTCGGTATCGGCCAGAACTCCGAACATAAAGTGTTCTGTAAAAAAATTCGTTTGCGTTTGTAGGCGGCTAGAGATGTAGATTGATTGTGCAATCGTTGTCATATTGCGTAGCAGTAGTAACAGTGCGGCCTATGCCTCCGTCCTAGTCACGAGCGCCTCGCAGGCGACGTGGTTGCTCTCTGACCTGCATCCCGGTCATGGATCCGTACGGCCGTTCGTTGCCGAATGAGTACATCTCCCACAAGGTGATCCCGAAACTCCACACGTCGCTGGCTGTGCTGAAGTTGCCATACTTGATCGCCTCTGGCGCATACCATTTCAGTGGCCATTTGCCGCCCGTAGTTGCGTGATAATAGTTGTCGTCCACCTGTGGACGGCAGCCGGGAAAACAACCAGGTTGGGCTCTATTGTCTCTTACAGACTGCATAATTACAGCGTCGCACTTGTTCATTTCGGCTACGACTGTTTGTTAGTGCTTCTTTTTCTTCTTCTGAATGTGGCATCGATGAGACCCTATTTTAGAAATTGCCATACAAAGTTTTTCGTAATAGGACCACTTTCGTTCGCATTGTACGAACTCTATAGCCAGTGATATATATAAAAAAAACAATATATATATATATATATATATATATATATATATATATATATATAACGCACTTGTTAGAGAAGAGTGAGAGGAGAGGAAGAGTGTGTAAAAACTGTCAACAAAGTTATATCCATTATATGTGTCAACAATCCATAGAACATAATGTGAGTTTCCACTTCCCACGGACTTGCAGCACAGTATAAGCAAAACCATTCTGTCAGATTGTCGAAACAACAAAATGCCGGAGACATCTGGACGAAGTGTAGAACTTACGTTCGAGAGCTTACGTCTAAGCTTACCACTAACACTGCCATTTTTTTTATAAGAAGGACTAATAATACGTATTTTGCAGCAAGTTCATTGGAAGTTGCGTTACATACCTGAACTGCTCGAGAAAGTCCAAAATCGGATATTTTAGCTTGCATTCTCGACGCTAGCAGGATATTTCGCGCGGCTAAATCTCGGTGAACAAGCTGGCGCGTCTCCAGGTAGCTCATGCCGTTGGCAATCTTCATATGAACGGAAACACAAATTGAAAAAACGATTTATAGCTCATTAATATAAACATAGGGTAAAACAGAATTATTAAACTAATACAGGCGTGGCTATGTATACGTTTGTGTTACTGATAGGGCCAACTTTGCAAAAATAGTCTTTGCCATAAGCCGGTGCTACATAGGTACGCAACATAAGTTGATACAAGAATAAGACATTGTATATCGGCCATCATAGAAGTAAAGTGCAAGCGGTTCCATTGAAAAATAGTTGTAACATATATTTCAATTAAAAAATCAAACAAGTTTTTGACGAATGTACCCTTATCATTTTCAAGGTCGCAAGAATCCAGTTTCCGCCAATGAGGCGCACGCCATGACTAAAAAAATACTTTTGGCTCTTTATTATAACTTAAACCTAATGCCGTCGACCATCATGAAGAAATAATAAAAGTTTCCAATACTAAAATTCTCTACTCCAAACTTTTTAGGAGTCCGTGTGTCTCGCCCGGCAGACGCTCGTCAGTTCAACGCTTAACTGTTCGCGTCAAAAGGACAGGAATACTGTATGCACTAGTGTTTGTAAGCTCGCCAGGTATCTCGGATCAGGATCGACTTATATTGTTATATATATATATATATATATATATATATATATATATATATAAAAAGGCAAAGAATCATTATCCGTTTACCTGCTGCGACCACCGTGGAAAATCGACTTCAACTTGTATTGTGTCTGCCCGTTTTTGCAAATAATCGATCAAGCAGCCCAACTCCACCAGCTCTTGGACCTGCAATGTGCACATGTAAATATCAGTTCTAGAACGAAAAAAAACAGTATAATATGTATGTATAGATATATATATATATATATATATATATATATATATATATATATATATATATATATATAGGCAGTATTCTAGCGATATCCGTGCTTGTTATAGCTCCTCCGAGTCAACACTTTATATATATATATATATATATATATATAATTTGGCAGTATTCTAGCGATATCCGTGCTTGTTATAGCTCCTCCGAGTCAACACTTTATATATATATATATATATATATTGACTCGAGCTATAACAAGCACGAAGATAGCTAAAACACTGCCAAATTTTGGAGGAAGTCACTTTTACTGTGCTTACCATCATGAGCGGTGGACCAAGGCAGACTCCAATTAGGGTAACAATACACGGGTGCACCAGTCCGAGCATCATGTTTACTTCCCGAACGAAGCCTTTCCACTTTTCGGCGGTCGAGTGTTCTTCTCGTAGCGTCTTCACGGCTACATTCGTGTTGCCGTTCCGGGAATACCACACGCCTAATATGTAGACATACCGAGATGATTATCCAGGGAAGTTGTGACAAGTAGGCACTTACGTGTGACAAAACGAACTTATACGCATCCATACCACTTCTCATAAAATCTAACACGAATATATATATAATTTCATTAAGCCTTATAACGCATATCAATAACTCAACATCCTGAACATTTCAGCTGAACTGGCTTATAGGTTAGTGAACATTCACTTTTCCGTCCTCCAATCGACCTCAAAGAGATGAAGTCAGGTGTTGTTATACGTTATTACAAGTGCTACATATACTCCAGAGCTGTCGAACAATTTGGTTCATTCAAAAACCCTTTCGAATCGTTTTTTTTCGTATTTAGGTTAGGTCAATAAAAATGAATCAATGGCATTATACAAGTAAAGAACGACGCTTTGCTGTTTCAAAAAAAGGCTTGTACCTCGAAGGACAGAGCCAAACTCGCCATTGCCGATCTCCTCCTGCAGCTCGAGTTGTTCCCTAGGAATAATCGATGCGTTCTCGAGGTGTGCTCCGGCTCCTCCAACGTGATTGCCATTGGGTGGTGCGCCCGTCGGACTGGCGGCCTGATGCCCAGCGCCTCTCCAGCCGGGAAAGCCGGGACTGACAACCGGGCTAATTACTGAAAAAGAGAAAGAAAAGACAGGTGGTGCTATACACTACCGCTTTGTGGCACACTTCCAATACATTCAACATCGGTCCCATATGCCTTCTTATTGGCCTACATTTCCACCCAACATAACAGGTTGAGAAAATCAAAGGCCGAAATTGCTCAATAATTATCAGTGTCATCTATTATAAACATGCGCATGAACAGTGCATTGTACAAAGTATCTTGGTCAGAAACGCACTCAAAAGATAGTTAACTGTCGCATTCCATCACTTGATACACAGTCGGGCCCGGTGGCGAGGTGCATTCGCCTGCGCCTCGCGACCGAAAGGGACACATATGTGCACGGGTTCGAGCTCCACCGTTGCACATTTGTATTTATGCGGTCCGTCTTACGAAGCAACTCGAAAGGAAACCCGTGGACGTTAAATGCTGGCTGAGGGTCAGCCCAAAAAGTTTAAGATACACAGCAGCTGGAAAGATGACGGACATTTGAAAGATCGAGACGAAAAATCTAGAACTGGTTGTTCTAGAGCTCTGATCTCTTGCGGCTATCACAAAGCCCCGTAATATTACTCTTAAGAGAACGTCAAACCGTTGAGAATTAGTCAGCGATAAACGATTCATTTGCGTTCCATTGGACACGTATAGGAGAAGCCTAACATTAGACATGCTTTGTTTGATTTCGTTCGGTCGAGGCTCTCCTTTGAAACATGACTGAAAAAAGTGGGACTTGTTTCTCCGTATTAGTGGTATATTCTCTCTGAACGAGTTTTACCACACTTAAAACGGTGGAAAGAAACCCGTGTCATATCAACGTGTGGGCCAACCCTCGTGGATCCTTTCTCACACCCAAGTACTTCACTCAGGATCGCCACATTTAAATTTGTAAAAATCATTATGTTTCATTTTGTTTCTAGTAAATTATTAATCAAGCAAACACGATTTCTCTTACGTATGCCACCTTCATATATGTGAGCGGTGCTGACGGCTCGAATAAAAGTAGCTGTTGTTGGTTTTCAATTCGTCATGGAATCACTAAACGACTCGAGAATTCGGGTTTTACTCATGGCTAGATTCCGGAAGCCCTTCGCGGGATTTTGAACTGCTTGTGTTCACAGAATATACCAAGTGGAACATACTATACTTTAGAAAGTAAACTAGATTTATATATATATGTGCACTTTTACACACACTGACATAAAGATTCAGCAATTATCTATTTCAAGTAAGTAGGAACAAAGATTTAGGTCGAGGAGTAATCACGCAGAAGTATTAGTAAATAACTAGCTGATAACAAGTTTAGCACAATACACGTACGAGCCGTATTTTCCATGCCATACTATATACTGCTCTATACGTTTATCGATCAACTTTCGTAAATGAACAACAGGAACTCCAGGAACGAGCATATTAAATCAAAAGTTCAATTCCCACAAAAACTCGAAGAACGATGGTGCGGTTAGATGCGTTCAAAGAAGAGATGAGATAAATGAAGTTAGTGAGAGAGGGAGAAGCAGACCGTATCAACATGAAGGGCAAACACTCTTACCCAAAAAGGAGGCAGTTGTCCGTTTGACAATACATTTGTTGACAATGCGGATTGGTTGTTACGCATTGTGAGCAGAACTTTAATTACTGAAAGCGAAGTCCGGGGCTAGCCAGCCATTAGTAGTAAGGCGTTTGTCTAATAGTAGAAAACAGGGAAAGTCAGCATGAGTCGAGTAGAGGAATCACTTAGTCCAACGAACGCATCCCTCTCGTCGGCCTGCCGTCTGTCGCTAATTGAATATTTGACCTTGCGATAACCCGCCGCCGGCTAAGTCTGCCTGACCATGGAGCGTTTTAGACACGCGGTTTCTTTTCGTGCCTCCTCTCTAAACACCCGTACCGCTTGCTGCTATTCTATTGTGCACGCGCAAATGTGCATAATCATCTAAAACAACGGTCGAAATCTAATATTAACGTTCTCGGCAGTGCATGTAAATATGTAAATATATGTATATATATACATATTCGTTTTTTATTTAGTTTTTTTGCGTAAGGCTAATGCCCGTGTACGGTTTTTTTTCATGTCATGGCTGATTTTTAATCCACTCCGGCATTTACCTTGTCTAAATTGGAAACCATGCAAACCAATTTAAGAGTGATTGGTCTGGGTCTCGAACCCAGGCCTCCCGAATGCAAGGCAAAGGCTTTGCCACTAAGCCATCTTGCTCGGCTATATATATATATATATATATATATATATATATATACATAGTCCGTAACGTCCCATTCCTCTCAAGTCAAACATAAATATGATGGCAGTGTCATTCGCGACGATCGCTCGTATTACTGGTATTGAGCTAAAGTACAAACAAGATTTAACTGCAACTAGTTGGGCAACGCAGACTTAAGCCATATGCAATGTTCCGCTCTTTCACGTAGCCGGAGGGACAAATGACTTTACACACATTACCTAACGCACGGTAATGCAGATAAATATAGACATACGTTGCATTTAAATATGTATATGACCCCTGGCAGATGTAGGAATGAATATTATTATAATGTGAGTTAGGTGGTTTCGCCGGTAGAACGCTGAAATGTTATCGACATATTCTTACGGCAGATCGATTCGAATAATAAAAAACGCAGTTCGGCCTGACGCCAACGTGTCAGCAACAAGCAACAACCAACATCCCACCGCCGCCGCCGCCTCCAACAACAGCAGTCACAATAACATGATTTGCTACGAGCAAATGTCGCACGCTTCGCTTACGCACCAGGTTTAACGGGAGCCCTTAGCTGGCACGGAAGGCCGTCGTCATGTCTCGCGTAGTGTGCGATCAGCGTCTCCAGACTCTCGAGAAGCGGGCCGTCGTCGATAAAATAGAAACGGCCCTCCCGCGATACGGTGAAGTGTGTGACGACATTATTGTAGACCATCGAAAGCACAACCGTATTCTCTGCAATTGCCATAAGCGCCGCCGATTACTCTAACTGACAGATGCATATGTAGATACAAATATAGATTGATTGATTGTTAAATATATAAGCACAAAAATGCATGTATAACTGTTTGGTGATCGGGCGTCCGCGTGCTTGCTCGCTCGCACGGTAATATTAATAGTAGTAGTAGTAGTAGTAGTTAGGCATTTGTTAAACCAGTATTTATTCATTTTCGTAAAATGTATGCGTAAAGACTGAGAAAAAGTGGAAAATCAAATCGTAGTTGTGTAGTGATATATATATATATATATATATATATATATACTCGTATACACGAAGTCAAAAGAGGAATAGAATAGATGAAATGGCTAGTAGATCTATCACGACCTTTATCACGAAACATAAATTCACATGTAAGATAGCAAATCCTGTAAAGCACACAAAGTCAAACAATGGGAGAATATTTTCGAGAAAAACGACGATATCATGCACCTACAATGTGCATGTGTTTTTAGAAGTCATAAAAACTTATCTTTCATACTATTACTCGCCGCGATGCCAAACGGTAAATGGCCGGTGATTGACTCACCAATCATGATACCATACAAATTATATTGGATCATAATTCAATAGTCAGTTACACTCCAGACAAGCTGTTAATAATGCAGAATTATATAAATATATATATATATATATATATATATATATATATATATATATATATATATATATATATATATATATATATATATATATATATCTGAGATGAATGGTCCTTCTAAGCAAAACAAACCGAAACACCTTGGTGGTTTCCATCTGGCGGCAAATTTTAAGGTACTAAAACTTGCCCTCGGATGCATTATTTGCTTAACATGTACACGCGAATACACATGCCATCCTTTTATATAAGGGACCCTTAGAGCGGTAGCATACGCCGTCATGTTGAGATAGCTGGGGTTTTCTTAACAGTTCTTGTGACAGCATGATCGCAGAAACTAGACGATATGGTTTATCATCTACTCTTAATAAACAGTGTTCAAAGAAAAGTTGGTTAACACCCTGGTAGATAATAACCATAACTAGCGCAGTAGTCCCCTGGTGATCACCACGCCACATACATTGTCCAGCTTTCTAATACAAGTTTTCTCAAGCTATAACGTTTTAATTTTAAATAATACGAATAAGAGTTGCCGTTACCGCTGCCCCTTTGACGATTTGTCGTTGTTGCTGTTGCCGTTATTATTCACGCTTTCCGTTCAGTCTAATCTATACGCTGGCTTTCGACCGCAGATTTTGACGTTACCTGCCCGATTGCTGGTGCGAATGAGGAAGGCGCCATCAGAATTGCCTTCGAGAATAGCCACGGCCTCGGCCCTGGAGAGCCGTCCATGAAACCAGTCCTCGCGATGGTAGACCATTCCCGGAGCGACGTCTCGTCCCTCGGTTAGCAACCTCGTGAGCTCCGGATGAAGTTCAGGTTGACCGTGAAAAACTAGGTCTTCTGGTAGCTCTCTGTTTCTTGTGCGCGGCCGTAGAGGAGCGCCGTAGTTCAGCAAAAGCCGAGCGACTTCCTCGTCCCCCCGGTAAGCGGCAAAGTGAAGTGGTGCCTAGCATAGGGTTCCATTAATTTAAAATTATTGAAATCTACGTTTTATTATACGTGTTTTTTTTATTTACGTTAATGAGTCTGTTTAGTGTCAATTTACTATAGTCAACTGCATAACTAGCACTGCTACTATTATAAGTAAATTAGATGCCACTGAAGAGGTACCTATTTCAAAAAGGTTTCTTTTTTATTGTTCAATATAGAAAGTATCTTTTTGAATTGTCTAATGTGAAAGGTATTTTTTGTATTATTTAATACATAACTACTGCAAGAATGGATTAAACCTAAAGACGAGTTACTGTAGCGGCATACAACTCCAGACGAGTCCAGTGTCTTTATAGCTTTCATTTAACAGCGGTATTGGTGCTCATTTATGGCCAAGGTACATAACGCAGCAAAGTCGATGTCAACGCCTTCGTCGGCCCTCTATCCAGAAAACCACAACAGCATTGCTCAGCCTCTCAAAACATCAAATAGTGTGACACTAGACGCCCTGTTGTTTTCACGACTAGCGAGAAAGTACAGTAAGCAGCTACGGACAGTAAACGAGTCACAACTATTATCCAAACATTGTTATACTTGTTATCCAAACTGTTATACTGTTCATCCGTATGGCATCCATATTTGTGTAAATACATAGTTATGATCGAAGGTGTGCGAGGGAGATTGTTTAATAGACTCCGCAGAAAATGTCGTCAATCTAAAAACGAACGACATTGCATTACGGTTCTTAATGAACACACTCAGGAAAAATGACAAACGGCTTTTGGCTCAACTTGAGGGCGCAAGTCTTATCGATAATTTCTTTAAAGTGCGGCCGAACAATCGCAAAAGTCAAATAAGCCTGTATGTGGCCAGGTGCGTTGCAAGAAAGGAGCACATCTCTATAATATGCTCGCCTGGCGCGTGACCAGGGATATTCGCAACAGGACGACTGCACAGGTCCCGCCTGCTACCAATCATTTCTTACCCCTAATTACAGAAATAAAAGAGCTTTCGATTCTATTCTATTCTACATTTGCATCACCTCCTTAAAAAATGTTTAATTTTAGAACTACATTTGCATCGCTGTATTCAGAGAAAGACGTGCGTCGCTTACTCTCAGACAAGCAAATTATGCCGACATTTTGCCACCTAACCACGCGTCTAACTAGCGGCTTGATGCTTATGAGGTGCTATGAACAATCGCTTTAACTCGAACATAAACTTAAGATGAACCTCTAATTAAGTGCAGGGTGCACCTCACATGGGTTCAGTACGGCAATCGGCAAGAAAGCCTGATTGGGCCGCAAATTAGTTGTTAGTAGGCTGTGGGACACGATGCCAATGCAATTCTTCGGTCGCCTCTCCTATGTCACGTTTTACTATGTTTGCTGTTTTCTGCCAGGGACCACCTACATTGTGTGTTAAGTTAATCATTAATAGCTTGTAGTAGCTGTACGACACGTACCCATCTGGAGCCGAGCGACTCGATGGTTGTTGAGGCACCGTGCTCAAGCAGGTGCTGGACACACTTGAGGTGACCCTCACGGCACGCGTAGTGCAGCGGCGTATGACCCGATCCATCGAGACAGTTGGTCGAAGCGCCGCTCTCCAACAGCGCAAGCACGATCGACGGCTCGCCCGACAAGCAGCCTAGATGAAGCGCTGTTTGGCCATTCTGATCTTTAGCGTCGATGTTGTAGTCGGACCGCAGGAGCCTCTCGACAACGTCAAAATCGCCTATCGGAGAGCCAGAAAGGGGCGCCAGTTCATATCGTCTACTCATAGAGTAACTGTCTTCTTCATGTGGTCATAATACGTATCATGACATGGGCGGCAATTATGTTTAAAGTGTAGGACAAGACTTCCATATGAAAAATAACGACTTTAAAACTTGCTCTTGTCTTTCTATATCAAAACAAGCTTATCCAAAGATACACCGCAAGTTCCAATCATTCAGAATATTATTCACTTTTATAGAACATAGAACGTCCCATAACAGTCCCAAAGAGACAGTGGGTAACGCTCGAACGTTTAAAAGAAGCGTTGACCCTGCTGGAAAGAAAACAAAATTACGTATGCGCAAATAGAGACGCTGCACCGGTTTGTTCGTAATCTATCTCTACCTGAAAGAGCTCCGCTGAAAGAACTGACGGTTGTTTAAAAGATAGAAACATACTACGTCGACAGTGTGCCTCGCCTCATAGTGGCAACAGGACACGAACTCTACTCATCATCCAGTTTCTTCATTTTCCCCATCTCCATCTATATATATATATACATATTTCTGTCTTTCTTATATATATATATATATAGATTCTCAGATTGAAATACTAGATGTCTAGTGAGACGCATCGACGGCGATACGTCACTTAGATCGCGTGTTTACGTGTTGTTTGCCATTACTTGACCGTGGGTTTTCCCCGTTCGGCGCGCCGCGGTGAATGAAGGACGAAGCAGCTCATACGTTGAAGGTAGAGCTCCATCAAAGGCTGGGGAAATATATATATATATATATATATGCATTTGTGCACGCAGAACGTATCGAGAAGACTATGTCTATAGGCAAGACGTAGACAAATGCAATGGGCGATATCAAAGTGACGACATATCTACAGACAAGCAGTCTAGTAGAGACAGGCCGATCTAGTTATCCAACCACCGGCTGTAAACCCAAAGCAGCAAGTAACCTTCAGTGTAGCGAGCCCGAAGAAACAAACATGTGTATTGCTACTATATATATATATATATATATATTTAAGGCGAGCAGTGCCGAGTGTGCAAACGTATTATAAATTGTTAATAAATCATCACAATATTATATATATATATATATATATATATATATATATATAAGCGTGCAAAATGCACACATATATTTTGTTATCAAATGAACTTGGCCAAGTAATGCCCACGGTTATTCCTTAGCGTTACCTGTTGTGAACTAGGTAGTATACCTAGCCCGGGACTGTGTGGCAAACATCTACGTGTTTGAATAAAGATGGCGTAAAAAATTAAAATATCTACGCAGCAACCTGTGTAAGTTGTTACATTTTCCCAGGTCGTGGAAAGTGAGTTAAAAATAGATTCCACTGGCACATAAAGCCTTTCAGCAATCTTTGTTGATGTTTGGGGATATACAATATATATATATTGAACAATCAATGTCCTATAGTACATGAAATGTTGTACACCGGCAAGGCGCTAATCCAGGTATAAATCCATCTATATCTATATATATATATATATATATATATATATATATATATATATATATATATCTGTCTTGTGCGGAATATACTCTAGATGAGATTTGTGATCATATTAATGAGTAGTTATTGTGAAGGCTACACACACACACATATAAACACATATAGTGAACTATGACGGTAGAGACGGTTTACCGAGCAAGATGGCTTAGTGGCAAAGTGGTAAACCTTGCATTTGGGAGGCCTGGGTTCAAAACCCAGACCGGCTACTCTTAAATTGGTTTGCATAGTTTCCAATTTAGACAAGGTAAATGCCGGAGTGGATTAAATCTCCGCCATGACATGAAATAAACCGTACACGGGCATCTTACGAAAAAAAAAAAAGCTATTAGACGGGCAGATAGATGAATGAAACAATGCCTGTCTGATACTTACACTGCATCGTGGCCCTGTGCAGTAGATTCGTCCGACCGTGCCTGCGGGTGTCGTGTGGAGGTGCCCTCCCTTTGCACATCTCGCGTAGTGGGCAGACCAGCCCGACCTGGTCAGGTTGCTCGTAGTGTCGTACGAGCTCCTCGAGGCCATGAATTACGGGGCCTTTGTCACCGGCCGAAAAGAACGCATCCTCCCCGTGCTGCCGAACCTACCCGACAGAACCGCAACACGGCGTTCCGGTTAGTTGCGACGATTTCGCACACAAAAAAAAACGGCGCGTTAAAACACGTTTTTGTTCAGGTCTACCAGGCAAGTCACTATCCACCAGACAATATCCCATGCCAGCAGCGAGAGGTGACTGTTTGCCCAGTCGCAATAGAATCGAACTTGCTGATGACGTTCATCCAGTCCAGTTTTAGCATCACGCAATGTCTCGTATCCAAAATATTGTTGCTCCGCGCAGAGGCAGATTTAATATTTAAGAAGAAAGATCTATTTCCAATTGTATTAATTGTATATACGAGAAAACGACACCGGAGCCGTTGGGACATATTAGAATGTTGGCGCCATCTTCGAAGGTTGGCTCGGTGTACGAAAGCACACCAGTCAAAACAGATGGCCAGCACTCTCAGCTGAAGACGCTAACTTGGAGGGTAAACCGAGGCCCAGAAAATATTCGATACTTGAAGCGAACGTTCGACGATTAAACCCAGCGTTGTCACCCGGGGACTTCGAAATATATCTTAATAACACAAGTGCTTAACGAGCGTGGAATCACTTTTAACTCCTGACAAAGGGTTCCTTGCCTGGCAAGTAACGTGAACAAATTGGATCATCTGCATACATATACTACACGTCACCGTGTTGTCGCCAGTATTAAGCCCCATCACAGATAGTTCAGTTACCGCCAATAGCACGACATGGTAGTCTGCTAGACGATATCCGCCGTTGCATGTATGTGCGTAGCTCTGAAAAATATCGCTCAACGTGCTGGCGTTGTCTTGTGATCAAATTGCTCTATCTGCTGGCGTGTATTGCGCTATAGAAACAGAGCCGGGGTAATCCGCACGGAGCGGCGTGGCCAATAGAACATTTTCTCTCTAATAAGTTGGGGTAGTTTCTCTAAGCAGTCAGCTAAATTTGACCAAATATTTGCGTAATGATACCAAATAAGTAGGCATTCGGCATGTTTCAGTATATATCCCAAAGAACATAGGCGTGCACCAAGAGAGTTTGGCAAGTGAGGACTGGAGCTTAGAGATAATTTTGCTGCATAGTGCGTAGCCGTGCGATGGATAAGAACAGAGGAGCCAGGTCGGCTTGAAGTGCAACAGCGATCTGTTCAACGTATTACGTACGAAACTACCCACGGAGCGGCCGATAGGCTTCGAGCGGAATTTGAGCGGCTCCTCAATGATTGAAGTAAGCACAGTGGATAGTTATGGAGTGGAAGTAAGCACAGTGGATAGTTATGGAGTGGAACTTTTGAGGTGCATCGTGTTGTGAAGTCATCGCTACTGGCGCCACCAGTGGGAACACCAGCGGCCTCGTAACGGCCGGACATCTAGGTCGTTTGGCGTCAAGAGTGCCAACAGGTCAGAACAGAGCTACGGTCGTTCGGAACTAAAATCGTACTCAACGAACTAAAGGGGAGCATATGCGGCGCGAAATAGTGTCATAAACGGTATAGTTGCATAGTTTATAGTGTAACATACAGATATATAGCACAGTGTCAACCTATACAGTGGACGATGATATACAATTGCAGATTAGTTGTAGTGGTTCAGCTCCTAAACTGGGAGCTGCGTTGGCTATTGCCTGAACTTACCCAGGAGGTCTGCCGACTCCTGGGTAAGTTCAGGCAGTAGCCAACGCAGGGAAACAACTTAGGGGGAAAGCTAAGGAAGAACGGAAGACATAATGAAACAAGAACAGGGCCGCAACTAGGGGCGAAAATATCCCTCACGCAATGAGTGACAAGCAGTCGAAGGTTAGGGAGCGGGTCGCCTCTAATTAATCGGCCAAAAAGAGTACAGATAGAATAACAAACATCTTAGACGGAAAACAACGGGCATTGAAGCGGCGGGTAGAGAGCTTGGCGAAATTGTGTGAAGCACACGTTCCCACGAAGAAAGGGGTTCAAGAAGGGACCAAAGAGCTCCATAAGATGCTGAATAGCCTAGGAGCGTCCACAGATGATCGAGGAAGAACCACGCGGGACATAACGTTAGAGAACACTGTCGAAGGCCCCAGAGATTGGGCGCCTGCATACAAAAGGGATAGAACTACAGGAGGAGATAGACAAACCCAAGAGAGATGGAATGGAACAGCCTAGGAACGAAGGTAGGAAAAAGAGACAGGGAACAACTAGGGTCAAAAGAGGGTTGTTGTGTTCCAGATGTCGAAGCACGGAAGAGGATAAAGTGGTAGCACAAATCGAGGAGGTAAGAAGTAACACTCAAGTCGCAGGCCGTGTGATGGTAGTTGCTAAGGAATTTTTAAGAGCTCCAGGAATCTACCGCAGGAAGGCCGGGTTAACTGGTAGTTCAGTATGCATAATTCCAGGTGATCTAGTGAGCATGCATACCAAGATCCTCGTGCAGGCACTTTTGAAGCGCACGGTGAAATGGACCCAGCTCTTGTGCTTGCCGACAAGCCAAGATGGTTAGATTTTGTAACACATCCGCAACCACTGCATTGATGTTTTCTTGATTGATTATGTACTTGGCATGTGCACCTGAATGCATAGCACCCTTTCATATCAGGGGCGCTTATAGCGGCTATGTGTTACCCAAGCATCTATACCGCCAATGTATCGTCTTCCAATACCTACTAAGCACTTGGGTCAACCTTTTTTTGCAATTTAACAAATTGTTCAATTGTCTTCTTTCCTTCTTGAGGTCTCTTCTCCGCAAGGTAGGTCATGAGGTGGTTCGTGAGCGAGTATTCCGTCGACCGGGCGCACCGGGTCTAAAGTCCGACCTCGTAATTACAATCCCTACTGAGGTCTGGGTATTAGATGCCGAGGTTTGCGGCCTGAACAGGGACCTGGCAAGAGCACGGCAGGACAAGGACCCAAATACGACGTCGAGTTCCTGAGAGCGGCGCTCCCCGACCCGCAAAAGCCTCGCAAATTCGAATCCATCACTGTCTCTATGAGTGGTGTATGGGACTCCGAATCTGCGAGTACGCTCTTGGAGCTCGGCGTCACGAAGAGGAATCTTATGGATCTTACCGTTTTAACGTTGCAAGGGACCTATACCTATCACACCCAGTCCATAAGAGCTGGGGCAGCCAACAAGCAAGGACACGCACAGCTGGATCTTGACACCCTTTTACTACATTTTTTTATTAAGGCAACCACCTACAGTGTGCAAGCGTATTGTAATTGATTAATAAAGCATCACAATATTATATATATCTATATATATATATATATATATATATATATACACATTTTCCTCGGACAACAAAAGCTAATTCAGCGCTACTAACCTGGTAGTGAACAACCGATCCTTGGTGAACGACCGAGATGACGAAGTCGCCGTACGAGGACTTTGACTCCCGCACCAGAAACAGGCCTTCGTGTCCGCCATCTTGAGAGGTGAACAAAGCATACGTTGGCGCACAGCAGACAAAGCTATCGTGAGTTGTCAATTGCGCAAGCTCAAACACCCTTTTGTACAAACATCATTTTGTAATATAATAAATTATGAGAGCTTAACCCCAAAAAAACAGAGTATGACTCCACATAGATGCGCTTATTTATTGTGCTACGCAAAAATTAGAAAGTAATGTCAAGGCTAACCGAAAATTTAGACTAATAATACTAATAGGGCATTGAATGGAGATGAGCTGACACACGCATATACACACCTCAACCAGCACAGAAAATTTCAAAATATGATGACAAATGCTGGCTTCTGACTTTCTCCGTTTGTTCGAATATGTCATGAGTGCATAAGAACGCACTAGAAAAAGATGAACCACGTCGGTGGCACATCTGGGCTCTGTGTCTGGTCATTCCATGCTTTCACAAGGATTTGTTGTCAGAAACAAGTCCATGGAAAAATGCAATATTTCCGAACAAAGCCAGCGAAGTTCCGCGAAAGAGTCAAACAGGAGCGGAGAGTTATTGGACTCTCGAACAAATCGTTTCGAAGTCATATAGGTAAATTCCAAAAAAAACATCTCTTTTCTGGCCCTCTACTTTTTAGAAAAATTGTATCTTACCTGCCTAAGATGCAATTTCGAGGGGTCACACCGGTAGTGTCCGAGCTTAGTGGTTGGAAATAATTTAGTTGCGCTAATAACAACAACAATAACATCCTGCTGATAATCACAAACCCGACCAACAGAAGCGCAAGACGATTCATCCACATAATAAGTGAATTTGGACTCACTCTAATACACATAATCGTTGTTATTACCTTGACGCACACTGATACGTTATTATCCTTGTCATATTATCATTGGCATAAATCTTGCATAAATCTAGATTACTTGCAAAGTTCATGCTCGAATGAGAAATGTCCCAAGTACGCTCTAGGAGAGCTCTTTGGATAATCTAACGATTCGGCCAACAAGGCAGCTGCAACAACCTATTCGGTAGCCAGTTATCGACCTGACAGAACGCCGCGATATAATAATAATAATAACACTTGAACCGAGAGGTTTAGTGTCCGCTGGCGAAGAAAGACCTGATGGGGTGACCATTGCATTATGGTCACATGGAAAGTCCCTAGCTTGGAATGCAACGGTTTCGTGCACAACCGCGGCTTCCTATTTACACCACAGCTCTGTTGAGCCGGGGTGGGTAGCAAAGCACGCGGACGCCAGGAAACGATTTAAATATGCTGGACTGGAAACAAGATATCTTTTTGTGCCTATTGCCATGGAGACACTAGGACCAATCAGCAAGGGAACCGAAGCATTTCTCAAAGATTTGAGTAAGCGAATTCAGGAGGTCACGAACGACCGAAGAGAGGGTTAATTCTTGAGGCAAGCGTTGTCCTTGGCCGTTTGCAGAAGGAACGCGGCATCTATTTTAGGCGCCATGGAGTGAACTAATCATTTAACAAAACATTGCAATAATACGTTCAGACCTCACAACTGTAACATTGTTTAACATGTAATAAATATATAATAATAATAATAATAATAATAATAATAAACGCTGGTTATGGTGTCAACTTCTTAGAGATTCGCATCCAATTATAATATGAAACCCAAATACCGTATATACCTAGATTGTAGCGCTTCAAACATTACACCTACGGCAGATATAAAAATACGCTTTAAAGAGAGTTTTATTTGACTCTATTCCAAACTCAATGACGGTACCAAGTCGCAGGTCTCGTCTCGTTTGTTCTCCTTTCGCTACGTACAAACAAGCTCTATGTGTTGATAGCAACGTGAACCATATAAGTTAAATATTGTTTGTTTTTCAACGGTTTTTAAAATGCAAGGTAGAAAAAAAATCGACAGCTGTACTGAGTATCGTCCTTTATCCGCCGTTTTATGACAGCCAGTCAAAGCGCATGTCTTGCATCCATCCCCCAGCTCTTGTTGATCACTGAGAGCGACGAGTGTTTGACCTTTTGAAGGTTACTGAGCTGCTGTTGAAGAATTAAGCAAACGATCGAACCCGATATGCCTATAGTAGTAGTAGTACAAGTTGGAATCGTAGTAATAGTGAAAAACGTAGTCATTCTAAAGACTGTCTGTTTTCAGTTCAATTGCACGTGTTGCCGTCGGAGATTCGTCGAAAGGGTTTAACGATTATTCCAGTCTCGTCTCGCAGCGGTTGCAGCCGTAGTACTTGTTATGGTTGCTGTTTTTTTTTGCTTATTTGTTTATGTTTTGTATTTATTTATAGTCCAAAGCCAAATTTGCAATCTTATAAAAAAAATAGCTTCGAAAGGTATGCCTAGTGCCTTGATCGAACCTAGGTTTCTAGAAATAAAACATTTTTTAAAGACGCTGTTGACCATCCTCCGTTCCCTACGGGCTTGGGACTCACCGTGTGGTATATATATATATATATATATTCAATGCACCGAGGGACGGAAATGTTGAGATATCTGGGGTTTCCCCAACAGTTCTTGTAGCAGCATGGCCGCTCACTCTCAGCGGTATGGTTTATCTCATCTATTCTCAATGAGCATCGCTCAAAGAAAATTCGATCAACAAGAGGGATCGAACCGGCGACACCCCGGTAGATGACAACTATACTAGCGCACTAGTCCCCGATACCACGCCGCCACGAACCTAGACTCCTAGTGCCAGAGTACCCGACCATCTCTTCCACTTCGTATCGTCGACCGCGATTAGCCAACAAATCACAATATATATATATATATATATATAACATGTTTGCGTTTCGAGACTGAAATTAAAAATTTACTTGCAGCAATTTACGTCAGCATTCGCCACAGGTGGGCAACTAGAAGATGTACAAACCAACTTCTGTATTCCAAAAGCCTGCGACGCTCTAAATGCAACCATTAGTTAATATATATATATATATATATATATATATATATATATATATATATATATATATATACATATATATATATATATGTATACATATATATATATATATATATATATATATATATTGGAGCCGGATCAGCATATGTTGCATGCGGTGTATATATATATATATACACCGTATGCAACATATGCTGATCCGGCTCCAACGAATGTACCGGACAATCTAGTTTTCCAGTCGCCAATATGATGGACACTTCTAATCTAACTACAACCACGCTTAGTTTAAACAACGTTTATGGTTGCAATATCGGGCGATTTATTCGTCTTTCGCCACTAACTGCATTTAATCAAACGTATTGGCCTTCTCTGACCTCCGCTCATCCCTCGTTCTAGCTAGTGCGTAGTTGTCGATAGCAATAGAATTGACCGGCATCCGTCGTCACGCCAGCTGAACTCAATGGGAATCGCACGCATTCCGCCTCGCTGGCCGGGGCGGGGTAGCGCGTTCGCACGTGACGGTCAACTGACCGACTGAATCTAATGATGATGAATGCATACTGATTTAAATCAACCGAGTTTCTCAGTCAATACATCGAATGTAGCCATATATAATAGGAATAATAATATAGTGATACGGCTGATATCGAACCCAACTTACACCCTTCAAATTATGGGAGATTTTTTGTGTCCCCGCATAAATCGTTCTTCAGCATTTTCGCTGCTGCTGCTGCGGTAGGCCGCTTCTAAACGTGGTGCAAGTGGACTTAAATTTTGTGGGCGTTTACTTGTGAACTAGCGCACACTACGACGAGCGCGAACTATATACTACCTAGTAAATAACTTCTACGCTTTTTCAAGAGACCCAGTTATGTAGCAACGGCAGACATGTGGTAGACTCGGATGCAAGAAATTAGATGCCAGTTCACCAATTAATACCCGAACATAAACCTAAAAATAATAACCAAAGATGAACCTAAATATTCCTTATTTTTCCTTATCATCTACATGTGAGAACAAGGCGTGCAATAGAATGTAATTCAATTTTTTATCGCATTTAGATTAAGGTGCTGGTGTAAGATATGGATAGTGGTGCAATTGTATTGACTATCGGCTCTAGAGACGGGCCAACCTGTCGGTATAGCGACCTTTAGATTTTTTTAACTGTGGGTGAATAAACAAAATCAGGTGACACAAGCAAAAGGCAGAATGATTCTACTATTTGCTCGCATGCTTTCAGAGCATAAACTACATTCCCTAACGACTGTATGTTTAGGAAAATGTTCAAAACAGCTTGGATATTGTGGAAAAGCTCTCCTCGTGGTTGGCAGCAGTACAACTGCGCACTGGACACCGTCTATTCATTCTGACACGAATCAAACCGATCATAGCGAACCACGTACTCTCATCGTCATCACTGTGAGTACAATTGTTGAACAATCACCACTAATTACGATGCGTCTTCAACCAACCAATCAGAAGGGGGAGAACGGGTTGAATATTGAGACGCTCGAGAAACCCCCAACGTATAACAATTCGCATAAGAACACCAACTAGTATCCCTATACGAAACAAAAACAAATCAATATAAATCGGTAGAAAAATACGATACCAGGAGCCGCTCAACCGATTATCGAATGGCGGCTGGTATCGTTTGAGTGCCAACACCGGTGTCTCTTAGACGAGTAAAAAGACCGACAACCGCCTTTTCGGTTGTTAAACACACCGAAAAGACATACAAAGTCCGTGTATTCTCGTTATAGTATTGGAGATCGCTTTTTGCTCCTCCTTCATAACACCCAGCAAATCGTCAACGAAGGCTTGACTAAAACGAAATCCGAATAAAGGAACAGTGAGTCTGAAAACGCCATGCTGCCACATGAACCTTCGGGGAAATTCTACTCAACAAATTTGGTCCTCGGGGCATTGAAGATATGCCTCACGGCGATTCTAAACCCGTAGGAGACGTTGGATAAATGAATTTAAAATAATCTCCTTAAGAGCTGTTTTTGATCCCAGTCTCGTATATATATATATATAAGCAAAACATGCTGAATTGTGCAAGCATTAAATGCATCTCGCTTGTAGGTTATCCCTTGCCAGTCGCACCCCCTCCTCCCGCTCGCACCCTAAAATCAAATCATTCAAAAGACAGCAAAGTTCTTATAATTAATGAATGCATATTTGAATACTTGAGTCGATAGAACTCACTTGTCTGGATTTACGCAGACGCGAAACGCAATCATAGACACCCCGTGGAGACTCCCAGTGATACCTGCCCGTAATTATTTAAAGCAAATAAACGTCATCCCGCTAAGACGTTTGACTCCTGTCAGCCAACAGAATATACAAATTCCACGGAAATTCTACGTGCCTCTTAGCAGAACGCAGACGGAGCTGAAATAACTTTTACAAATAATGCGTATATCCAGCGGTATTTGCAGGAGTTCCTGCAACTACTAGAGTAATAAAGAGTTTCACTCTTCATTCTCATCGGCGTTCTCGGGTGCTTTATCGGCAAAGAATCTTTGAATAAACGTGTGAATTCACTTTATACATTGCACACCCGCAATACTCTAAAATGAACTTAAATGAGATCAAAGGCCAATAAGATCTACCAACTGAGTAAGAGGCGCTACGACGGCAAAATTGATCCAGCTTCCTCTAACTCCAAGAACAAGACACAAATTATTTAGGCACAATTTATTTAGGCACACGTCTAGTTCACAAGTGTATCTTAAAGTCCGTAACACGCAGTCGTTAATTTTCTAACGTTAAGTCAAGTGCCGTGTTCTAACACTGCGCATTTGGAAGGTGCGGGAAGCATACCATTTTCAGAAATTCATCGAGCCATTGCGTTGACGCCCAACATCAGAGCAGCATCAGAATCATTCGAGCGACAAACAGGTCCATGAAATTTTAACTCATCTGCATATATATATATATATATATAGCCGGATGCGTCCATGCAAATTCAACTAATTGTTATGTATTTCACGGTTGACACAGCGTCCATTCAAAGACTATCGAACTCCTTACAACTTTTATTCGATCATATTCAAATAAAGCTGTAAACCGTGATACTACAGTAGTTATAAATGATACATTTACTAAAGTTTACTTTAATAATTCAATGGGTAAAAATGTAACCGAATAATTAAACGTACACCCATTGTGCGTCAGGTGCTCATCCACCGACTATTCCTACCAGAGAGAGAGAGAGAGAGAGAGAGCAAGATACTCTTGTTTATTAATATGGAGACAGCCAAAATTCGAATTCTGTTTCGGCATGCTGTGCTTATTACCAGGAGTACGCATACTGGAAACAGGACGTACTCGTATATGATCCATGACAATGATCAATTGTAGCACACAGTCATCTGATGTGATAATAGAGGTAATTGATTGTATGTCATCATTAATTCGGATTATTAAGTTCGGATGCAAATCGGCGTTTGTTTGGTTGTTGCTAATTTACGTTCTCAGAACGACCAGCGACCGAAGCAGCGGCAAAGTGGCGGTTTGTCGCTCAACTTACTTTGTCGCAGAATCTCTTCGGCCTCGGAGCGCGTGAGCTGGCCGTGAAACCATTGGCACGATTCATCGAGCGACCGAGCTCCCGCTGAAATCATCCTCTGAGGAGCGGCGCGCCGAATCTCTGGAGCTTGCGACGGGGACGACCCTAGCGAGTCCTTGCGTGCGTCACCCATCCCGCTGATGAAGTTCCGTATCCAGAGTCGGAGATGCCGGACACCACCACGGCCACGAAGACGATGATGATGATGATCACCAACCACCACCACCATAATACGAACAACACCAGCCACAGTGCAACAACAATGAACGCACACGTCACAACAAACACCATGCTCGAATAGTTAGTGAAGTGCAAACGCGGGTAGTTTAAAATGTGTAGTTGTCTCGAAACTAACTAAGACGCTTAAGTAGTCAAATATCTTGAAACTAAGACGCCTTAGTAGTATAATGTCTTGAAACTAAGACGCTTAAGTGGTACAATCATTGTGTTGGGTTTCCACATCTCTCATGCTCACATCAAATGGCAATGCATACGCAACAGCGCATTGTACCTCGTAGTATCAACAAAGCATTATGTTCTTCTCTCAGCTATAGTCTATATTGTAAAAACATGTTTAGAAGAAAACTCATCGCGGTTGCTGCGTCTGACAAACGTGAAAATATATAAATACAGAAGTATAAACCAACAATTAATTCGGGCATTTGCATACGACGTAGTAGCTTCAATCGCAGCCTGACTGAAACTAGAGTAACAATTTGAGAAGTACCTCAAATAACTAGCTGCATAGCTGGGAAGTACCAAGCAGAAAAGTAAATCTTTCTGTCCATCTAGGCTTCGGAGCTTCTCCGCTAACTCATGGGTTGCAGTGTTCGTTGAGCCTTAATTAATAGCCTTAATTAACCAGTAATAATGCAAAATCCTTACGCAATAACAGCTTCGCCGAACTGTCCTTCGGAAATACGCCGATAATCCAGTCAGTCGGAGCAATAAAATTGAGTATTTAAGTTTCACTTTTTAAGGATTGGTCAGTCTTCTTCGATTCTATCAGATCCCAGCGTTCCGGCCGGCAGTTGATGCCTTTTCGAACGGTTCGCTGCCCCGGGAACGCGAAACGTAGTATATTCTCAATACCAGAATTACTCCGACAGGTAGGTACCAAGTGTGTAGAATGACTCTTAAAGGCTTCTTTGAACGTATAATAGTAAAAAAGACCCTAAAAGCTCCAATATTTTGATACCTTGATAATTTGCATTGCTAATGCTCGCAGAACTCCAAGTCTTGCCTCATAATAAAATAATTTGATTTGTCAAAAAGTCGTATCTTTTACGTTATTATTCACGTCTTATATTTTAATCAAAACACTATATTGAAAATTGCACTCCATGTGATTGGCCTAGATGTAATCTCATTGTGTTCTCCGAAACCCCCAATATTTTTTATTAACAATTCCTGTTAAACTTGCTAAGATACCTCAACACTGCGTTCTGTTTTATTCAGAAGCAATTTAAAAAGTAACAAATCTGCGTCCGAGTTGGGCTGATTAGTAATGCTTCCCCCTTCTGTGTCTCCGCTAACTTTTCTTCTGTTTTCCACGTCTGTGCTGAAGACTCTCCCCTTGACAAGCATTCCTCTATCTTGATCATGAAAGTTCATCACCAATCCGGGGACGGTTTCCATCTCACCTTTCCTGTATCGCACTCCCGCCTATCTCTTCTCGACTTTTGTACTTTGTCTTCCAAGTTTCTCGCAGCCTCAATTAAAAATGGGAACTCTAGAGAAGGTTAGCATTTCCCGTCCACTCACTAGGCTCGTTATTCACTTTATTTTTAACTTTTCCTGTGTACACCTTCTCATCCCTACGACTTGGTCCGACAACAATTCCTCACATGCAGCAGCTTCGTCGGTACTTGTCTTCAGCTACCGCCTCGAATGTGACTCTATTACGTTCAAAACCCAATCAGTGAGATGACAGAGCTAATATACCACACCACCTTAGCTTACCCAAGAGGCTTACGGACGCGCGATTAAATAAGTGCAGTTTTCAGTGATAAGTATGAATCAGAAAGAAAATGCAATCGACTCATCAAATAGAAAAAAGCCCATCAACATATGTGAGTATTTTCACCTGGATTTAATATACACGGCGCAGCAGCTAGATGGAGGAAGACGGATGTTCAAAAGCTGTATCTAAATGAAAACAAATATTTGAATGCACACGTACACACACACTTTTCACATGCCTTTCACATGCCGGTGAGGATATTTTAACGGATTTTGTATTTAATCTAACCTAGCTGTTCCCTTGAATCAGCACTTCAATGGGAGACCTAAACCGCTTACGCATCTTGCAAAATCTGGCTATCAAGATTTGCAAATGCCTACTGAATGGAGGCAGTAAGCGAGTATGTGTTATATCGAGTTCTTTTAGACACTCGCTCAATATAGCGCCCACATATAGTATAATCCAGAGAATTTAAATCTGGGCTACTAGGCAGTGAAGATTGCTTATTGCCCAGAACATGCCGATATGCTCCGCCAGCCACCATCAAACCCCACTAAACGGCTGATATAAACGGGTCAGCGGCCTCCTGCTGAAACACGTATTGCAGACGATCAGATGCAGAATCTTTTCATTACGACATGGAAATGTAGGTTTGCAGAATATGAAAATAAACATCATAGGCATCCTGTCACTGTTTGGCCTTTCTCAAAACGTAGTAATAGCTAGATCACTGGAGTTGCGCACTCGGTGAAGATAAACAACACATTATCGCAGAGACTTCCACGAAGTCTGCGGAATCAGCAGACCTGATGTATGTAATGATTATTTTCAGATAGTAAAAACTTTGTATAAAAAGTTTACACTCAGTATTTTTTTATAAATATAAAACGTTTATATTTATACACACATGACCCTTGAATAGAGGAGGTGTTTTTGACTTGACTTTTGTCCATAATCTCATTGTGGATCGGTCCGGTGCAAAGGGCGAGAACAACGGCAAATTTTTGCTGAAATTATTGGTCGCCTGCAATTGTTGTTATTTCCTTTCAATCTACTTGAAACAGGATCTCGTTGGATAGTAGCATGGCTCATGAACGCATAATGGTAACGTATAGGCAGCCCGCCAAAGTTTGACCGGGTTTAGCCGTCTCACCCTGTGTGCATATATATATATATATATATATATATATAAGGGAGGGGGGAAATGAGATTCGTTCCTGCCTATGCAAACTGATCAGCCGCATACGCCTCAGGCATCGTAACAAACTATACCGGCAATAAGAGCACCAAGCCCATTTACAACCGAGCTGATAGATCTATTACCGCCACCGTTAGGACTACTAAGACGATAACGATTGGTGGTGACCTGTCTCCTTGCCCGCATTCCACCTGGCCAACATCACATAACCCGAACAGTTCGCGCAGTAGGTTGATACAACGGCAGCAGCAGCCGCAGCAACAGCAATAACATTTCGGAGACCGAATTCGAGTAACCTTCCTTAATTTTAATAGACTCACATGCATATACTCCTCCAAGAGTACAAATGTTGTTGATTGTTGGCCATGCTATTATTTGATGTGGCTGGCCGGTCATTACTCTAGGAAATGTTTGATTGCAAGAGAACGAGTTTTTCGATGGAAGTTCTCTTATGGTCAAAATATATTCACTATGGTAATTAAAAAACAAATCTTGAACATATGCATTTTATGAGGATCAATCCATTTCATCGTTGAAGTCTATAATGGTACATTTTGAGATATGATGATTACCGTAAGCCGTCTTCCCCTCCTCCAGAGTTCTGCGTTAACACAGGGGGGAAGGGAGAAGAGGGCGTTAGCGCTTTGTGCTTACGTTCTGTTCATTTGTATGTATGGGGTACGTCTTACAAAGCAAGTGTGCAAAAGCACCCCCGTGGACGTTAAATGTTGGCTGAGGGCCAATCCGAAAGAGGTTCAGAACTAAGTGACCACACAAGTACGCCCTGTACGTTTTTACTTCACTTGGCGGCGCTGCAGCGTGCTGGTACTACGACCTCAAGCTGCTTGTCCATGGCCCACCAGTGAAAACTGTGTGCTTTAATTATGCCCTCGTTTTGTGTAAACGAAGCTTCATCTGTGTGAGGAGCGCAAGTGCAGCGAGCTCAACAGTTCAATGTATGAGTTTCTTTCTTGTGTAAAAACACGCAAGAGCAGCCAACGCGTGCCTTGTAATCAGTTGGCCGCAAAGCTCGAACTCGCCGAAACCGATACGATAGTAGTTCTCCGTTGGCTTTTGCTGAGCAAGGAAACAATGCACTCGTGAATCTCACAGATTAAGCAACGTTTACACATTTCCAACGCTTATTTTAACGAAACCTATGAGCCCCCTCAAATCTCACCGACCTGGGTTCACACCCTGTGCATATATATATATATATATATATATATATATATCCAGTTCCAAACGTGGTTTATTCACGGATTTGCATGCATTTTTGATATGATTGCTTCCTTCATGTGTGGTTCTCCCGCAAACGAAAATTTTGCACAACTACGTAGGAGAAAAATAGGCAGAACAGGTACTTTACTCAATTTCATCCTCACTTCTAAACAAGAGAAATCCGCCTCCTCCCTCCAAACCTTAATATATATATATATATATATATATATATATATATATATATATATATATATATATATCACTATATAAAAATATATTGTATTTTCCTCGATAACTTCCCAAAAGCAGAATCGCATCGTAAATCTAATTTGTGTACCGTGAACGGCGGCCGTGAAGAGGCCACTCCCCACTGCAACGTTTCAAAGAGATTCTAAGCTATTTTACGCTATGTACGCTAGTTACGCGGATATAAATATATATATATATATATATATATAGAGAGAGAGAGAGAGAGAGAGAGAGAGCGAAAGGCGATAACAAGAAAAACCCGACAGCAAAAGCGACAAAAAATCCTCACAAATCAACAATCGCTTATTCGCTCTAGAAACCTGTCGAGCCTGTCGGCCGACGACGAAGACGTCGAGGGAACCGAAAGCGACTTCACCCAACAATCCGATGTCCCAGCTACGCGTGTCAGGTCACGACGTGTAAACACTATAGAGCTCTGACTCGACAACCTAGGAAGCGGCTCGTGCAAGAACAGCCGCCCAGGTGGTTTAGTTTCAGCTACATATGTTACAAACTACAGAAACACAGTAAGTGTTTAATTATGTACCATCTTGAAATGCAATGTTATTGCGAAAAAACAATATATATATATATATTGTTTTTTCGCAATAACATTGCATTTCAAGATGGTACATAATTAAACACTTACTGTATATATATATATATATATATATATAGAGAGAGAGAGAGAGAGAGAGAACAAAAAAAATAAGTGTTTCTGTAGAGACCCCAGATGTTGCGTCTAAGACCTCTAGGCGCATGAGCAGGCGGTGTGCCACTGACGCTGAAAGCTGCGTTTCTATGACCGTTACTTTTGTCACCGGCGAAATGTCATTCTTAGACTGAGGCTAAAGGGAAGCACATGGTACACACAGCACAAATTTCCTCTTGCAACATAGACATTGAATGTGATGATATACATATATAGTGATGAATGATGATTGTACGCACGTTACACACGTCTTTGTGCGTAAGAACTCGGTATTAGTTACAAATGTTTCAGACTTCAAATAATTGCGCGGTGTCAATACAAAGGTATAAAAATAGCGCTAATCGACCCCAGCAAATGCTGTGCCAGCCGGTTGTTAACCTAAATGAACCTCACGACGCTTTGCCTCGCAGCATCGTAGTAAGTAAGCCAGAAATGAAATTAAAATTAAACATTAAGCCAGTGCAGATGCTTGCATTACGCAATTAAAAATATTCGCATATAGTTTGTAAACAGGCGTACACGAATATTACGTCTTTCAGCAAACATCAGACAAACTTTTGTTGTCGTACTGCTTTAGATGGTCATATAAACTGCTGCGTAAAATCAATCACCTCCGTTATAGCGAAATTGGAAGAGATTTCTAAGAAAGCGATTCAGATTCTTCACACGCTTGGAAACGGGTGTTCGCCGTCTAGAATGATCTGTCTGTCTGTCCGTGAAAAGCTAGGCGACCTTGAACCGCTAGGCTACCAGCTGATGTCATCGACACGGAAGACGCGAATAACCACTTGGAAAAGAGGTTTGTGCATTTCCCATACAAAATAGTAGCAAGTTGATAAATCAGACCTAAATAGGATATTAATGCGTACGAGTTGGCAATCTTGCTACAAAGATGCACTAGCAGCGTTACCTACTCACAAGACGTAATACAATAAAGATTGCGATTGATTACGATGATCGAGGTGCTTTGGTGGCAAAGTCATTCGGCAAGTCGTGGGTTCAAATGCAAAATCGGCCACCCTTTAATCTTTTTTCACGGTTTCCAGTCTGGCTAGGGTAAATACTGGACTATATTTAGACATGATCGTAAACAAAACAAAAACAAACAAGAAATGAAGTATCGACGTCGCAACAAGCAGATAATGCATATATATATATATCATCATTTCTTTTGTTAATACTACAAACATATAGGGCGAGGGGGATTTTCGCCGAATCAATTTGCGTAGCGTCAGCTGTGCAGACAAACGATAATATCAGTACGAACGAAGTAAACAAACCCATTTCGCCACCGTCGCCGTCTGTGTAAGATCATTCCCGTTGACGCTACACAACACCGACGCGCCAAACGTTCCATGCATTGACGACGATGACCGAGAGTAATCGAGACCCCCTCCCGGGGTGTTGTCCTTCGGCTTCCTCCCGTGGTGTTGTGTAATTCTGTTTATCTCTGTGTCCCCCCCCCCCCCCCCCCGCCGCCCGCAGGGACAACGGATATCCCCCACTAGCAGCAACGGAACAGTGCTCAGGTGTAACTTGCTCTAGGGAATTAATCTGGTAATGCGGTTACTACTGCTACGTAAGAGCTTCTTCTGGGAACGCTGCTCTTTCTCACTGAATAGTAGCGACAATGGCGTCTATCACGCGTCGACACCGGCCGACAGACCTCTCGCCTGCTACATTTGTTGTTTGTTGTTGCTCTACAGTGTGGTCTTTAACAACAACAACAGCAACAACAAAACCCCACAAACACACTTCTGGTGGACGGACCACGACAAGAACAATAACGATAACAACGCATCCAAACAAAACTCATTCAATAGGCCAACACACAAACGAGTAGAACAATGCATACGTAAGACAGACACATTTACACTACCTGCATACACACATAAACGTATAAAGCCCATTTATGCGGCTGATACATATGTGCACATCAAGATGCACACATTGCTTCTCGTTCTCTACCTCTCTTATTTCCCCTCCTCTTGCAGGCGATCTATTCAAGATACCATGAGATGTATGACACGCGAATTTCTTAAAGATGTATTCGCGCGTCCCCGGGACACCTCCATGTGTCCCTAGGTATATATATACGACTGGATTTTAGTGGGTTGGTGAGTCCCATACTACCGTGGCTTGAACAACGACGGCCGGTGCGCATCACGCATTTTACCAGTTACCTCTATTAAAAAAATTATATATATCAAATCAAATCATCAAATCAAATCAAATGCACCTTTATTTAGTCAAAGGGGGGACAATATTTACATTTTAGAAACCGTTACCTAGATACATACAATAGTCAGTTTACTTGTGTGGCGACATTTGCACTGTTAGTGCTTTAAGTTCTCATTGCCCTCGCCATCCGCCACGAAAACATGTTATTTACACGATCTGTCTTGGCAATTTGTTTCGACGAGATGGTGTTACCGCTTCTAAGATTGTTCAACCGAATGCTAAAATAATTTGACTTATTTGATGAGTTTATAATACGATTGAACATGCGATAATCCGCTCTGGACTGAAGTTCCCGAATAGGGCTTATCACAATAGAATTTCGGGCAACGTTACACCTTAACGAGACACGACGAAGGAATCTCCTCTGTACACTTTCCATTGCTTCAATGTGTTTATCTAAGTAAGGCCGCCAAACCTCACAGCAATAGAGAAACTTAGGTACAACCAAACTATTATAAAGCCTCATGTAAAAATTGTAATCATTAATTATGAAACAACGAAATATGGTATTAGATATAAGATTAGCTGATCGGATGACTTGTGTAATATGGGTGCTAAAATCCAGTTGCGGTGTCACCGCTACCCCTAGGTCCCTAATACAATTAAAATAGGGATAGCCTCCCCATGTAGCGTGTAGTTATGGGCTTCTTTTAAACACAATACAGCACATTTCGGCACTGATATAAGCATTTCATTATCCACACACCACTTAGAAACCGCTTCAATCGTACTCTGTAGTACTTGCCTTTCGCTAGCGGTGTTGGAAGGTCCGTATAATTTCAAATCATCAGCATAAAGCTCGTACTTCGTGCGAAATATATATACATATACACACGAAGATATGGAGAAACCATTGCCAGAAGGACAGTAACTGAGAGGCGCATGAGAATGCGACGCAAAGCAAAGAAAGAAACACACACACGGGTAATTGACTATCGCTTGTGTCGTATAGTTAGATGCCAATCCCCCCCCCCCCCCCCCACCCGCGCCCCACATCTAAAAGTAGCCATAAACCACACAGGGTTGTTGTTTTAAGCCGTCGGATTAGTGACGTCTCCAACCACTGGCTTCACCACCTGTCTTTTTTGTTATTGTTGTTGTTGTGATTATTTTTCTTTTTGATGTTGTTGTCATTGTTGACCTAGTAGTGGCGGATTATGGCGTGCGTGTTTCTTCTTTCTTTCCTTTTCCTTCTCCTTCCTGGCCTGGACGCGATCGATTCTGGACAGCAGCATTAATCGATTGAACTGCTGACGTTCGAACGGCTTTAATATAAGATCTAGCAAACAGCAGGGAAACCACAAACGAAACGAACCGCGACCGCGACCAACCAAAGTAACGGACAGAAAGAGGCCCGAACACGCGCGACACTATTGAAAGATGCGAAACGAAGGAATGCCTATCACCTCACCATCACGATTTCGTAGAAGGTTGGCCAGTAAAGGCAATAATATATGCTATTACGTAGCATGTATCCATATATATATATATATACGTATTTGCAGTGTGTCTATTGAGTTTGAGTGTATGTATATGAGGGCGGATCAGTAAGTTCTAATAAAACCACCAAGGTCTTCCGGTTTGTTCTGCCTAGAAGCGCCATTCATCAACAACACACAGGCAAAATTTTGCGCCAATCTCTGGCGGCGTTTACTGTTTAAGTGTGGTGCAACGAAATGAGGTAAACGAGATTCGGCGATTTTGAAGTTTTGCTGAGAATTTAGGAGCAACAAATCTGCATCAAGTTTTGTGCTAAAAGCCAAATCATATGTTACCAAATGGAATAAACGTTACGATCTGCTTATGATGATCAAGCAGCGTCCCGAAACACTGTGTATACGTGGTACCGTCGATTACGCGACGGATGTGAAAGATGAGCCCAATTCGGATGGCCTTTGACGCCAATAACAGAAAAAAACTTTAAAAAAATTGTGATATAGTACTGAACAATCGTCGAATTACTATCAAGGAGATAGCTGAGATATTGGAGATACCTTATCGTCAGTCGTGACCGATATTTTATGCGTCACAAGACTGAGAGCGAAGTTCGTTCCAAATCACGAGAGCGTCCGACGCAAGGGGTCTGAGGGTCTGAACTTTGGGCCAGCAACTGTTGAAGCCTCTATCACGAAAACGCACCGGCGCACACATCGTTACTGAATTCGTTTTTGATTGAAAAATAATCGTTTTCTATATTTCCGCAACCTCTCTATGCCGGATCTGGCGACTTTTTCCCGCAAATTTCGCAGAAGCAACTCAACTGGATTCCGAGAGACGCGTGTCCCGTGTAACGTTTTGAAATGTAATCATGGTCAGCCACGACCCACCTACCCCACCTCTTCCCTCGAAAGCTGTCTTATACAAATCACTAGTGGAGGATTGTAGCTACGAGACACATGGCCTACTCAGTGAAGGCTATATCCCGAGCAAGATGGCTTAGTGGCAAAGCCTTTGCCTTGCATTCGGGAGGACTGGGTTCGAGACCCAGACCGGCCACTCTTAAATTGGTTTGCATGGTTTCCAATTTAGACAAGGTAAATGCCGGAGGTGATTAAAAATTAGCCATGACATGAATAAACCGTAGACGGGCAATTACCTTACGGAAAAAAATCTTTTAAAAAAAGATTTACTCACCAGAGGCTTCGACCCGGATTCATGCCCGGATTTTGAAAATGAGTTTAGCAGAAGAGGGCTATCCCATCACAGGACAGCCAACCACAGGCGCCCCGCAGATTAAATAAGTATGCCGATGATGTAACGTTTGCGATCAAGGGAAGACAAAAGGACGTCGCTAGCCCAGATAATTTGTCGCGGTCCCCCGAGTCTACCCTACCTAAATTTGATTAGGCCATGCTGTTGGCGCGTCTTGCCGTGGGAGCCGTTAGCAGCGCCCGCCGGCGTTAACACTGGTGGGTCAGAGGACTCCCTACATGAACGAGCATCACTAGGTCCGGGCGGCCTGTTAGGAAGTTTTCATGCTGATGGCATCGGGTGAGCTCATCATGTCAGATACAGGGGTCCACCAAGGCGGTCCATTGGGGCCACCCCTGCCGCCCTTCTGTCAAGCCGTTATTGACCTGAACGCATCGTTAAGATGCCCACCCAAGGTATGGTATCTAAACGAGGAAGTCCTCAATAAACTGCTAGAATTCAATGGCCTTTGGCGTCAATAACAGAAGACAACGTTAAGAAGGTAGTAGTATCGATGATAGGACGGTTATTCAATCAAGGAGGATTGGGCCTTCCCGATCTTGTTGGACTGAATTGCCGCGTGCTACTGGCATAAAGGGTCGCAGACCGCATAGTGCCACGTCTAGACGAGGCCGCTCCACCAGAATTCAAAAGCGACCTCACGAGAATAAAGGAGGATTTCTCATCCGCCACAGGTATTCTCAGCATGAGTAGGTGCTTCGCCTGTGCAAGAAGCAATTAGACGGTTTAATCGGCTAGGCTCAGCGTGACACCATATAAGAGCCCGCCTGGAGTAGTATCACCTAAAGGCGCGGTGGCCTGGCTGTATGCCCTTCCAAGCGCCTCTCTAGGTCCATCGCTCGACGACATTAATGGACAAGTGGTGTCTGCCTTCGACTGGGCGCAGTGTGGGTAAAGCCCTGGCCGTGCAGATGTGGAAACTGGTAGATGCTATGACACCTCATTCGTAATCATGTATCCATAACAGTGGCCGTGCAGCGAGGGATGCTCTCCAATTCCAACCTCATACCGTTTGCTTCTAAGACACTAGGACCAGGAGGCCTCATGACGGAAATATAGTTTAATCGCATCCGCGCTAAGCTGGGTAACACCACGGGAAATAAAAGATGGGTGGAACTTCTTTGACAGAGGATCTCAATTTTGATTCAACGAGGCAACGCGGCGGCGGTGGTTGGCAAAATGTGCCAGAATTGAACTGACCGTGACCGGAGACTGACGCATAATATATATATAGTAGAATGTAAACAAACATCAACCGTAGGTGACCGAACAATTCCGTCCAAAAACATTCAAGCAAAGATCAGCTATTGTTTTTGCTCTTCGCGCTTGACTTATATAGAGCTTATAAAGCCTTTCGTTTTCCGGGAAAGACAGCTTAGAAGTTTTCTTCAAGGCTCACAAAGCCAACAGACTTGCTCGATGTTGGATGCTCCTGGTTTTGCAAAGCGCAAAAATCAAAGGGCGAAATTTCTGTTCGCTTGACTACAATATAGACGATGTCCCGAAACATAATCTAATGAGGATGTACTGGCGCGTTTTAGTAGGGTAGGAACATGGGCAACCCTAGCTATCGTATATAATAGGTATTATACTGTAACGTACCTAAGTGGCACAAAACTATGGCTCGAGAAAATGACAACCGGTTTGCATTGACTTGTTAATGGCGGTAAAATCTGATTTTGCAAATCGACCTCGCTGTCGCTAAATATTGTGATCAAAATATCCCACAAGCTTTATTGACAACAACTCCGGTATGACTGATTCGCGATCAACGGCGATATTACACTCGGATTAGAGGTGTTATTAACTGTTGCATACTAAAAACGGTACAGCAGTTTTTATATTTTCATACTTGCCCGTTTTCTTTACCGCCTTTCTCCTTTATTTAAAGTGACTGCCGAACAACTGACGCTTTTGCTAACGTTTCAGCATTCACATTACAACAGCACTTTATGTGCTGCTGCTTTTTCCGCTGGTTTTTATTAGATTGCGTTACTGGACCTTGTCATATCGACATAGATCTGGCAACCTGATTTGCATTTAACACTGATTTTTCATAGTTTCTAACTTAGAATAGAAGTGAGACGCCTTTGTTGTTAATCAGAAAGTGGAAACAACACACTACAAGCGTATATAGTGAATATATATGCACATATTGTCCTTGTACTTTCTCTTTGCTTATATAAGTACATTTCCTTAGAATCGTTGCTACTGTGAGCACTATTTTGTTTGAAGTTGTGACCCAAAATAAGCACCTTGTTTACACGTTTTTTAGTCTCGTGGTATAGTAACTGTGTTAGTCTGTAGCGCTCTTAAAGCAAAATTATTTATGTATACAATAATAGTTTATTTTAGAGGTTTACCAGGATAGGATTTTACACGTTTTGAGGTAATGCCGTGAAAGTATCGCTGGCTCTCGAAAATTCCCCTTAAACAACAAGAACATACACACGAAGACTATGTAAAAAATAATTATGGTATTCATAAATATAATTTAAATTTGACCTTTATCAAATTATGGATTTGATCAAAATGTGCCATAGGCAATGGTCGGAATAAATCCAAGGAGACAAGGTATACAATTGCGCTGTCTTTAAGGTGGACCACTTGGAATTCCATAACGTTTTTGAAATTTCTACTATAGAGTACTGATATGATGCTTTCAAATCTTTTTTTTTTCTGAAAGTCAACGTAATTTCTACTGATTTCCTATACATATTTTGAGACGGCGGATTTTCAGCAGCAGAGCACATCTCCAAAACGCGTTTTCCGATGATTTCTAGCTCCGCCTCAATAGCTGCAAGCTAAGGTTCTCTAGGTAAGGTAGAGAGAGCTCTATGAAATGTACCCAAGTCTCATCACCTGACGCCCTCGTCAAATGGTATTAGATATTCTCGACCCAGAAAGACGAACAAGACACGCACGCCTCACAGCACTTCGGGGGAGGTTCGCCGTAGAAACTGAAACGTATACTTCTAAATTCTCTGTACCATCTATACACACTCCCCAGGGATGGGAGGCTTCGTCCCCAATGATCGATAATGAAAGGTCATCGAAACTCTCGGATACGGTTGCCGTGGCACTTGTGGTGCTCTTCATCTTTCCACACCGTTTTCTATGGGAGAGTCAGCTCGAATGTTCTCCACCCAAACGTCAATAAAGGTGACGCTATCCACCTGTGGATTCAATGCTTAGCTCACTTTCCATCATGCGGGATATTCCAAAAACTGTTTCTATTTCTATCTATTTTGAAACAGTATTCGTCGATTAATTAGTTTAGTTCACGTAGTCTGGGCGCCGAGGCAAGACACTTCTAGCGTACAAGATTAAAGATTTTCTGCAAAGAAATCGTTTCCAAGAAGAACTACCCGGCGCATTATTTTATATATATATATATATATATATATATATATAGTGTGCATGTGCGCGCGACGAAATGCGCTTCGGGCTAGACGACGATGCCGTACTTTGTAAGCAAGATGTATCCAAATGATACGACCAGGGTCTTCTTACCTTATCCAGAATCAGTCCTGGATGAATAGTCAGTATGCCGTCATGAAATCGAGCGTGGCCTTTGGGGGGGTCGTTTGCCACCCAGCCACCACCACCCTTAACAGACGAGACAGAGAGAAACCAACCGGCAAATAAACACGCACACTGCGGCGTCTACTAGCTCCGGATGTCGTCGACGAAACTGTGTGGCATTTTAATCCAATGTGGACGCGTGGAGAGCTCGGAGATGAGCGAGAGACTTTACTTACGCGCACACCCACACCTATAGATAGATATACCACTAGCACAACAGCATCACCAGTACCAGCAATAACAGGAGACGGAGCAGCAAAGTCCACAGTCTTAATTAAGCTTTGACATCAGGGACAAATGTCAAAGTTGCTCATTAGTCAATAAGAGCCAATATTGACCACTAACACGGCCCACCACGGAGACGACACCACGCAAAAGCAGCAGCAACAGCAGCAGAAGCGATGTTGATAGCTGGGCTCGCAACAGAGCTGTTTGTTATTACAAGTGTATACAGCCTCACACACACCCAGCAACAACAACTCGTTTTCGAACTTCAAATTCGCTCCAACTTGTTGCTCTTCTTCACACAAATGCTATCTTCATCTGCTGGCTTCACGTCTGCGTCCGCCCTCAGCTTGGGCAGCAATAATGCACAAAGTATGTACAAAATGTAAATGCTGGTAATAGTGAGGATGATGTTATGTTGTATGTTTAGACGAACTAACTGAATTAAAAATACTATTAACGGTAGTAGTCGTATTTAAGGATAAGGCAAGCTGTCATCGCTGCTGTCACTGTGTCAAAGCGGGCAGAATCAACCAGTAGGAGTAGAGGTGGTTGAAGTCGCGGGTAGGTGGTGAATTTACTGCTGCTGCTGCTAGAATGGCTCACACAGCGGCGACACACTGATGATGTGGTACGAACAAAGCGCAGAATTCAAGACACTTGCATTAGTAGTGAAAAAAACAGTGCACCAACCCGGTAGCACCAGCAGATGCAAGCAGTCCACTGGTAGCAGGCTCCAGTGAGCTCCTATGAGCAGCTACAGGAGTCACATCAACAACAACAACAATACAAACAACAACAAGGACAGGTAAAAGTAGTCGTCGACAACAGGGTATAATAATAATAACAGGACAAGACAAGAGGACAAGGAGGAAAAGTGGGGAGGGTCGATCGATGGATGATACAAAGATTAGATCGTAACCAACAAGCGAGAGTGAACGTTTCGAAAGTAAGCATTGAAACAACATAACCAGAGTCGAGCCCGGTGGCGTAGTGGCTTAGCGAGAGAGACATAGGGAAATGGAACGATAGTTAGAGTGGGAGAGGGATAAAGCAAGCGCGCGAAAAATAGCCAGAGATAATAGAGAGTTAAGGCGGAGAGAGAGCGAAGAGACAAATCAATGTGTGGCAAGTGGACCGCAATCGTGGTCCGTTCGCCGGCACGGCCGATAGCTAAAAGCAATCCACCAAGCATTGGTGGTAATAAAGTTTTGAATCAAGTACTCAGTGATCAGCTATACAAATTCACAACAATAAGTAATAATAAACTTACAGTTAGCAACAACCAAGCAGGCAGACATCATCTTTCTCCCCTAGCAGCCGCAGCAGAAGCCAGGCATTACCCGTATGGAAAGGGTCCGTAACTTTTGAATGGGTGGGAACTTGGCTGTCGTCGTTGTCGTCTGCGTCGTCTGGTGCTCTGGTGGGACGACTCTGTGGTGTTTAAGCTGGTGATTCTGCTGGTGTTTTGTCGTCGTTGTTGTTGTTGTTGTGTGGTGGTTCTTTCAGCTGCCGCTGCAGCGGCGACTTTTCTCGTACAACCCTTGCTGCCATCTTTGCAGTTTGTTGGTAAGATGGATGGGTGCTCGGCTATCTACATTTATAGCTAGCTGGTCGTGGTGGTTAAGCGTACGCGATTACGGTTGTTTATTATGGTTGCGGTTGGTACCGCCCGTTTGTCGGCTGATCGGCCGATGTGTTGTGGTACAACTGTGGTACGCAGCACAGTGTTGCCACCAACATTACACGCGAACCACAAATTACACGTTACACCCGCAAAAGGCAGACGAGTGCATAGATGGAAAACGAAAGCATTATCGGAGTGCATATACATGCACTGTTAAAACATTACGATATCTCCTGCCTCCAAATTATTGAGTGTGTGGAACAGAAGGTAGAAAAGAAATCCGTCCACAGCGAGAAGGGGGCCGAAACATGACTCTTCTTTTTGATCAATTCTATAAAAATGGATCGTTCCACTTTCGACCATCTCCTGACACCGCAGAACCGCGCACGCGATAACGGCGCTAGGTATGGACGAGATGTCGAGCCCGGTTGCGTGGTGGCTTAAGTCTGCGCCTCGCAACCGGAGGAGACACATAGGTGCGCGGGTTCGAGCCCCACCGTTGCACATTTGCATTTATGGGATATGTCCGTCTATAAGCAATGTGAAAACAGTTACGTGGACGTTAAATCTTGACTGAGGGTCAGCCCGAAAGCTTTACTTTAGGTATGGACGAGATGACCATCGCATACGAGGTGACCAACCGTCTTGCGTCGAGCAATAGAGAAAGGTCGACAGGTGTTGGTGTATAACAACACTTAAGTAAGCGACAATTCTTAAATGTGAAGAGAACGGCATTGTGTTCTCTTTGCGAATGATAATCTCTTCCATATTTGGCATTGTTACCGTCCGCGGACACGCGATGTCGTATGAATAAATACCAATAAATCCAGTCTTACGCAGTCTATTGGAGAAAAAGTCTTCTCCGTCGTTTGCATTTTATCTCAGAGAAGTGTGTTCTCTTGTCGTATAAGCCGACGTCAAATAATTTCCAGGCAAGGCAGAATTGGTTTGCCAATACGCCGGTACATTCAGTATTATATATATTGAACACATCATTCACCAGCAATTGCATCATTGCTCGTAATTGCTAATTTGCGTAACGTTTGTGACGTCATTCCTAAACGAGACATTTACTTTCCCCCATTCCATTAGAGACATGTATATTCTAGCGACTTCTACGACCTTCTTAAGTATTTGGGTATTTGTGGGCTCTGTATCCGTGTATATGTGTATAAATATAAACTTTACCCATGTATTTTGAGAGAGTGCTGCTTCCCCTGTATAGAGAGCTAAATTATAAGAGGACAACTTGTCTGCGGGCGGAATTTTTACGGAGCTATATATATACAAATATATATATATATATATACATTGATTATGTATAGCATAAGCAACACATGCGATGTGCGAACGTATGCACGGCCTGCATACGTTGGGCATAATTCAAGGCATTAGGTCCAGGCTTGGGCTGGTCTACCAAGTCAGGGTTCCTCTTACTGAGGCGGCATATATATATATATAGGCTTTGGTTCTCGGACCCAACCGTATGGATAATTTGCCGAGCCATCTTGGGCATATCTTGGTTTGCCGTTGGCGCCTGCCGACATTGCTGACTGAGGCTTCGGAGACACTGACAATGACAGGTGCTTCGGGTTTGTGCCGCCACCACCACCGCCAGTGAAGCAAAATTCTGCGACGCACGATCTTTTTTTGTGTGCTGGCGCTGCTTCAGATGTATACGACGACGATTTAAACGATTCACGGATGTGTTTGGAAACGCTAGCTCCAACAATTTCACCGTTGAACAGAGACGACAAAATGGGACACCGGCGTCATCGGCGGCAGAAGATAGGGGGTGGACGGCAAGGGTGAATTCGCACGTGCGCTTTGACGACGAAAACGACCTCAAATTTGGGTTTCGAATAATCGCGCTTCAAATTTGTTTGCCCCTCGGCAGGGAATAATGCAATTCGTCCTGACGTTGCCAACCACAGTACGTTTGGCCAGTGTTTATCGCTAGAGAATGAATTATCCAAGGTTGAGGTTTTTTTCAGCAAACTGACGGGTACCGGCACGGCAATAATTTTGGCCTACTGCTACTTTAGTGTTTTTGGGACGATTTTTTTAGACAGTTAAAGTTTTATCAATCGAATAATTGATTGAAAACGTACTTAACTGAGTAAATTGAAGGGTTACACGGGGTAATTACTAATTGATAAGTGCTATTATTTGGCATTACGTTGAGTGCTATCCAGATAGCACCTACGAGGAACATTGATGTCACTGCAGCTATACTGCAGGAACTGCGGCCCCTCGATCAACGTCTCTAAGTTTAAGGCCATTTATATCAGTCACTTGAGTCTTACTATTGGGCAAATAGAGGGCACCTAGGCAACATCATTTTTTTAAAGTGTTTGGGGCCTCACGTGCGTCGAGGAACTGCCGGAAGCCTTTTGTTAATTAACGATATTGTTTGGAATGGACTGCTTCCTTCAATATTTTTGACAGCATCTAACTCGTTTTTTCATAAATGGATTTCATCATTAGCTTTGTAACGTAGACGCTTTGCAAATACAAAAAAAAACTTTTAAAGACCGCGCCAAAAAAATCCGTGATCAAAGATGCTCATTATGTCGCTACATGGAATAATGGGCCTCAGCCGGCCTAAATCATTTAGCCCACTATTACCATGCACGTACATACTTGTAGTGTGATGATAAATGCCTATTGAATAAAATGTATACATTTTAATAATACATTAGGGAATAGCTTACTCTAATTAGAATGTAGCCCACGCACAATGATCAACCCAGCAATAACAGTATATACTCGTAAACATCTCTCTGTCCCTGTACTGTTATCGCTAGGTTGATCGGATTGAACTATCCGGCTATTTCAACAACAGTTGGCAACAACCGATTACATGCCACAAGTAGCTATGTTACAATATGGATATAGCAGGAGTGCCAAATTTCGCTCTCAATATACTTCCTTCTAAGTAAAGCCGTCTGACAAAAAAACCACAGAGTTCGGCATGTCTCAGTTGCTACGCACTATTGGCTGCCGTCTATTCGGTAGCATGGGCGGGCGAAACCACTGCCAGTTAACGTAACAAAGATTTAAAAACACCTTTATTACACAAAGGGATGTGTGGTACAATGGTCCGATCACTCAGTCTCATTGTGAGAGGTGTGCGGGGAAGCTAGCTGCATTTAAATAAATGGGTACGGTCAGACTGATTTAGCCATGCGCTGATTTAGCCATGGTGGCCCACCTTCTACACAGTGTGGCACCATTAATTCGACATCGTCCACGCTCTGTACAATGACGGACAGGCCAAAGTGTGCGACATCCTCTCAAATCCTCAATCGAACAACCAACGGGGAGGCCTCTGGAACGTTCTTCAACACAGCTTAGTCAAGCAAATCCCCCAACTGACCAGTATCCCTCCACGAAACAAGCACGACTTCATGTTACTTTCAAGCGGCGTTTGACATTATTTTGGTTCCAATTGTTCAACTAAATAGACCGAAGGAAGAAGAAATCGAGTTGGACCCGCTACAAATACCTTCCTTCAAATCTTCAAATTGTTTCAAGCGTTTTTTGAGTCTTTACAACTCGACTTTAACAGCTTCAGGCAACAATTTGCGAGCATTTAATTTTGTTAATTAAATTGTTAATGTTAACAATTATGTTTTTAATTGCGGAAAGAGGAATTGTCATAGTTTAAGTTGGTCAAGTGAATAAATGTGGTCATGAAGGATCCAATGGAGGGACATGGCATTTAAGCCTAAAGTCTCCTAGAGAAATGCATACATTATGTTTGAGTTTTCCGTCCATCGCAGCTTTCACACAAGTCACATTTTCTTTAACCGTTGCTGTTCTTGAACGTATTTCAAGGGATTTCTCATACAGATTAAAATATCCAGTTCAAAATATGTTGTTCCATGCGTACACACTCTTCTGGAATACTGCCTAATTCCCGATGGTAGATGAAATCAATCTAATGCCCTTAATACTCGCTAGAAGTTGTACAAAATAAATGTACGTAATTTTTAGGCACGGTTGTTGTGCCTTCGACGTGCTAATGTCCCTTATTTTCTCACACAGATGTCTGTGGGAGAATTGGCTTGAATTTTCAACTCAAGCATCTACAAAATGGCGTTATCCTCCAGTTGGTTGGATTTTAACTCACAATCCACTTCGTGGGAAATGCAATAAATTCCTTAGATTCCCAAATTACTGAGCCTAGCTTCCCAGTGTTTGTGTCATCTGAGTCGAATGTCCTCGTGTCAGCGTAGCGAGGTAACATATCATAAAATGAAGGTGGTGGTGATGATGATGACGATGATTATGATTATTATTATTAGTGCTCTTTATTACATGTTAAATAATGTTACAATTGTGAGGTCTGAACGTATTATTGCAAATTCTTTAAATAATTATTTCACTCCATGGCGCCTAAAATAGATGCCGCGTTTCCTCTGCAAACGGCCAAAGACAACGCTTGCCTCAAGAATTGACCCTCTCTTCGGTCGCTTGTGACCTCCTCAATGCGCTTACTCAAATCTTTGAGGAATGCTTCGGTTCCCTTGCTGATTGGTCCTCGCGTCTCCATGGCGATAGGCACGAAAGTATATCTTGTTTCCAGTCCAGTGTATTTAACGCGTTTTCTGGCTTCCGCATGCTTTGCCACCCACCCCGGCTCAACTGAGCTGTGGTGTAAATAGGGAGCCGCGGTGGTGCACAAAACCGTTGCATCCCAAGCAAGGGACTTCCCATAAGACCATAATGCAATGGTCACCCCATCAGGTCTTTCTTCGCCAGCGGACACTAAACCTCTCGGTTCAAGTGTTGATGGTATACCGGCTTTCCTAAGAGACCTTATAATATAATAATAATAATAATAATAATAATAATAATAATAATAATAATAATAATAATAATAATAATAATAATAATAATAATAATAATAATAATAATAATAATAATAATAATAATTATTATTATTATTATTATTATTATTATTATTATTATTATTTCTTGTTAAAAATATTATTATATAAAGGGGTGTATAGTACAATTTTTCATAGTTTTATGTGTATTAGAACATTACTAAGCGTCAAATGTGCGAGCAAATTTTGAATTAGCATACGCTCATTTGACCACACGATTTGGTGTGATGGATCGCCTGCTCCTCCGACTACTGGAGCGAACGTCAAAAAGTCTACAAGCAAGTCACATTTTCTAAACTGACATAGAGAATAGATTTGTTACACTGCTCAGTGGGTGGTCTACAGTAGGAAGAACGTCGGCCATCACGCCTTAGGAACGTGTTTTGCACTCCTAGCACTTATTTTCTATATTTAGCTAGTTGGGGCTTCCAGACGGAAAAGCAATATTTGAGCTTGGAAAGAAAAATAGATTTGCAAAAGCGAATGTACACCTTGGGAATCCTTAGAATGGAGCAACGGAAAATATTATTTTTAAGGTGTAATGAATCCCCCACAATTTTGGTAATGCGTTGGCTAAAATCAAGTTCAGGCGTAACGTTCACGCTTAGGTCACGTGTATATGGAAAAGGCGGTGTACGGCCAGTCAAAGAACAGCATCGGTGTCACTTGAGCAAACCGAATAATACAGTTATAAACCATTTGCACATTCCAGATGGCAGGTACCTGTTTATGTCCAAAACATAAATCGTATAGAGAGGAGGGGTACGCATACTTCCAGAGGTCGCACAATATGTCTAGTTAATTTTATCACCAACCAATAAAAAACTAGGACCGACATGGTTAAAATCTTTTATGACACTATATAGCGCGTTCACACAAATGGAGCTGAAACTTGTTCCAGTTATTTCTTACTCACCGTGCATGTCTCTGCTCTCTTGCATAACCAATTCCAGCCATGGAGATGCATCGTTAAATCCTCTCTTACTGCAACAATTGGAGATTAGATAGAGGAGATTAACGGCGCGATTATCGGCGCGACTCCTTAAAACTTATCAAATATTTGATAAAGGAGATTCTGCGCGATTAGATTGTCGGAAATACATTGGCGGAAATTTGCGTATTTAAAAAAAAATAGTGTTTTTATATAAACGTTTATTTAAAAAAAACGTATTTTAACGGATGCCTTATTTTCACACATTAATTAATTTCTTTCGCAATCTATTTACAAGATGTTTTTGATATATATATATATATATATATATATATATATATATATATATATATATATATATAGATTCCTTGCAAGAATCTATTTTTGACTATTTTATTATTGTTTATCATTTTAGCCTTAGCAGCCTTAGTCTTCCTGATAGCTGTGGAGGTATGGACAAAACGCAAATAGCTAAATAGTACACAATTAATATTCCTCTAAGCGTCTTTTACGTCGAGTATGACATATGCGTCTCAGGATACTCTATTTGCGTTAGTGTCTCAATCAGTAGGATCGCTGCTAATCGGGCGCGTGCGTGAACGGGACTGTACGCTTTCGAACTGCGAGTATCGGATGATGTGGCGGAAGTTTAGGTGTTTCTGCTATTGATTCATCGATAAATTAATCTCAGATAATTAGAGTGAAGAATTAGATTGACTGCATTGAAGTCATCAAAGATCAAAGTAAGGAGCTTTTTTTTGTGGCAATTTCCAACCTAGAAGACAAGAAGGTGTTTATTTCTAAATAATAAACTAAAAATATCAAATAATTCAGTGCTGTTTACTCACCATAATTGGTAGACCAATCAATTAATAAATGTCATTCATTTCTGTTGCGGAATCCGATACTAATGAACGAAATTTGCATGCTTTTAAATAAACCTTACTGATACTGAGAGCGCTATTTTTCAACTCCAAAGTAGCTACTGCCTCTTTGTCTATATCTATGATTCCTTAGCGTGTTGAAGCCGGTTCTGTATTTTTTTTTGTCAATAATGACATTGAAGTACTTAGCTCAGACAACTGAGTTTATTTATGTCCATTAAGATCCAGCGTGTTTATTGTCGCCTGTATCAATCCCCGCTATTCGTCCAATGTGAATGTTTAAGTTGGCATTATTTGAGCTTGTGCCTAATATCTCTGTACAATTGCCACGCTGCCAGTCAAGATGAATACTTAAGGAATTTCCTGTTTTATGGTAGTCAATTGGTGTGGCAAATCTTCCGTATTTAGACGCCAGAAGAGCAAACTGAGCGTAAGCCAAACCAAGGTCTTGAACCAAATCGTCTTACTGAATGGCAGTGGCTAAAGTGAACACTTTGTCTATGTACGGAGGAGCAAGACTCCCTGAAATGCTAGCTCTTCCAACCCTTAAAGATGTCCAGCAGATTTACGTTGAATACCGTCATTATTGCGCGTCAGCCAGGAAGGAGCATGGACCACAACTTCTAATTTTCTTGGCTTGCTAAAACTTAGCTAAGAAGAAGGTTGGGGGCTTTAACGGTACAACCTCAGATACCCGCAGCGGCATATGTGACGGGCACATACATTTTTCGCGGTACTGATGATTTTAATAACTACCGTGAGGAAAATTCGAACAGTAACCACTACGTACGGGACCTCAGGCGCAGTGCCTGAGTGCACTATCGGATTGAAGTTTTTGACATCGAAGGGAGAAACATCGCCGGTTTGATTCCTATTGTTGATCGCATTCTCTTTAAACGATGCTCATTGCGAATAGAACTTGAGCCTTCTGTTGTTCTCAGTGCTGCTGGCCGACCTTTCTCGCCAGGTGGAGGGCACCCGCAATATGGTGCAGGTTCTAATGTACGCTGACGACGTAGTGCTTTAGAGCACGTCAAGGTTCCATATGCAGCAGTTTCTGGCAAGGCTCGCGACCTACGTGCAGGGCATCGGTCTCGAGATCAACCTGTCCAAGACCGAGGCTACGAAGTTCCGCAAGGAAGGTCGGGTAGCTGGCAACGACACTCTGCGGCTTGCCTCGACGGAGCTCAAGTATGTCAAGAGCTTCAAGTATCTCGGCATCGTCATCCCCTTCAACGGCCTTTCATTCAGAGAGCACACCACGGATCGGGTGAGGAACGTGCTAGTGGCATCTGTTGGGGTACAGAAGCCGCAGCTGCTCTCCCTCAAGACTGCTCTCGGCCTCTTCGGCCTTAAGGCACATCAAATAAAAACGAAATTTACTGCGACTGAAGTAATAGCCATAACAACAATACGGGGCATCATAACATGTGACAGCAAACGTTGCAGTAGTGACCAGTCTATAGGAAAATTGTTTTCATGTGAACACAGACAACCTGATAGGTAAGCTCCGAGGGCTTTGGGTAGCTGTTGATGCCGTCACCATCGGTATCATTATTGAGACGTTCGCTTTTCACCCTGCCTGCCTGGGAAGCCACTGTCGCCCTGTGGCTTGAAAAACCGACATTCCGCCTTTGGTGGATATCGTTGCTTGTAGACCAGAGAAAGACAGAGAAAAAAGAGAGCGGGGGTACAGAGAGCGAAAGAGAGATAGGGGAGGTCTAAGAGTGCACGTCGCGTGATACACGGTCGAGACCTACACATAGTCCTCCTACACGCGTGATGTTTGGGGGGGGGGGCTGGTTACCCCGTCGTTACCCGCCATTGGCCGATTGGTTTCCTGCTAACGAAACAAAAACCTGACCGACTTAGCGATCGGTGCCACAACAACATTCTGAGACGGGCGACTCGGCGCCGGCAGATGCAACAGCAGCAGCAACAGCAGGAATTCCCCATTAGAGTAAGCTATTTCATCAATCAAGCTCGAACGTCAGCAGGTTCTAAGTCAACTGTCGTTGACCGACAGGTAGTGATGCAGCAGCGACCGCGAGAAATCGAAAGAGAGAGCCAAAGCGATGCCGGGGTAGAAACATAACATTTCGAGTTTCGATCTATCCGGGGCAAGATAAGAAGCAAGAGAGACCAGACCGACAGAGAGTGATGGAGATCGAGAACGAAATAACATGTCAAGTTTCCCTAATGGAGCATTTTGGCAACTGCTTCGTCATACCGGCGTGATCAGCCACCGACGCTTGACTTCGTTTGAGTCGTTTCGTGTGCTTTAGTATTATTACTACGACCTTTTAGCGTTTCCTATCTCACCCTGCCTCCCTTTTTCTCTCGCTATATATATATATATATAGATTGCAAGCAGAAAGGGAATTTGTGCCGCCGATACGCCGATAAAGCTAACGTAATTATATCCTGTCACCTGTCGCTCGAGTTACCGCCGTTCAGCCAATGTTTAGCCTCCTGACGTGTCCGCTATCTTCCTCGCGCAAGATTGCTAGCGTCTTCGGTTTTTTTTTTTGTTGTTTACTGGTATGACTTTGTGTGTTTCAGCGAGCATAGCCGGGCGCGTGTATCACGCGTGTAAGACCTCTGATAGTCGTTTGGATGGACACATACATACATTGAAACAAACGCACGGACCGATACATACCACGGATGCTTGTCACCGTTGTGTTCAGCCACGCACCCGATCCTACCAGGACAGACCCCGTCAGCTAGACTTCGTCAGTGCCAGACCTCGCTATATTGAGGCTCTGAGGTATTGGAACGATGACGAAGTCAACGAAGATGAAAAACAAGTAGCAGTAGTAGCAGAAGTAGTAGCCTAGTCAGAGTACCACGACGACGACGACGACCACTACGACTTGTTCGACGCGGACTGAGGCGAGGTGGTTCAAGATAAATTAATCGGTTGCGAAGTCCACTTGTTGTCGACTTGGCGCCGAGCGCGCCGCGCCCTTTGCTTACCCTCCCTCGACAACCTCGAAGGTGCCCTAACCGTTGGACGGGCATTACGGCAAACGGCAGCAAAAATCGATTTCCTTTTAATGCCTGTACAACGAACTGCTCGTGGTGATGTACAATAGCAACGTTATTTCATGTTCCTATATATATATATATATATATATATATATATATTAGTAATGCTGTTAGCACAGGTCAGAAAATGTCCAGGGTGTTATCCCATTCCGCATTACTGCCATGAGCACTGAGTGGGCTCAGTGTATATGAGAGCTTCATTCGTATTTTTGCTTCGTCACTTCATCGGCCGTAGGTGTAGTTGTAATCGTTAGTAGTGGTGGTGGTGATAATGTTGGCTGTGTAGTTGTGGTAGTAGTGGTAGCAGAAGTAATAGTAAGACCAGTGATGTTCGTAATATTATTAGCAGTAATGGCATTATATCGATTTATTCAGTGTAGAGCCACTTTATAGCGACAGCGAGCGGAGGCATCATTAACAGGAGCGGCAGCAGCAGCAGAAGAAGGGCAAGTGAGCAACATGATATATATATATATATATATATATATAGAGAGAGAGAGAGAGAGAGAGATAGAGGGAGAGAGGTGTAGAGACTGGTGTTTTCCTCTCTCTCTCTCTCTCTGTCTGACTCGCCTCTATCCATCTTTTTCTCACATGGGAATAAATCGCTTTGTTCATTTACAGACCCGTAGGCTAACAACAGCTGTGTTGGCAAAGTCCATTTGATATATCTGCTGGCTGGCTTCGGCCAGCCACTGACCGGGGCTCCCTTCCGGGGGTTGCTCTCTCTCTATCCACGTCTCTCTCTCCCGCTCGCTCTCTCGCTTGCTCTTGGGGGTGAAGTTCCGCAGAAACGACGCTTTGTCATCTTGCAGACAAGTGCGACGACTAGTACTGTTATTGCTACGTCTAGCGCCAATACTAAAGTGCCAACAGCAACAGCAGCCGCAGTTAGCGTGTGGGGGGTGGTTCTGAGACCGCGCGTGGGTGTGTGGGGGGTTGTGGTAATGGATGTATGTATGTAATAATGTGTGTATGTACTCGTCCGTGTGTATGCTGTTTTTCTGATCTTGGGCGGTTGCGGAGTCTTTCTTGCTGTTGTTGCAAGCGGCGGCGGTCTCGTTGTTGTTGCTATCGATTTGTGCGTGTTGTTGTTGTTGCTGTTGTTGTTACTGTTGCTGTTAATGATGTTGTTATTGTTGTTGTTATCGGCGCCATGATGACATGATCGACATCTCTCTAACACCACACCAACGCAGAGAGGAGAGAATGAAGGGGTCGAGCGTCGAGAGGGCAAGGCAGCTATGTAGCTTTGTTAAGCTATGTCGAAAGGCAGAGAGGAAGAGAACGCTGGAACAATAATACACGAAGTAGTACACAACATCACACGAGTGGCGGCAATGGGTGGAGAACGTTAGACAGAAGTTAGTGATCGAGAGATTGCGGTGTCAGGCCGATGGACGAAGGGGTACCGTTGTACTTAGTGTCGATTTGCGAGACGTCTGCAACACTATGTGGGTCTAGACGAGCTTCTGGTGGTCCTTCGACAATATACCTATACATACGCACTCAGGCTTCGCAACAACAGGCTTTCCGGCAAACATAAAACGTTTTATTGAAGTGAATATCATCACTAATCTGAGGAAGCCGATACGGAAAACAGGCTTAACCCCAGCAGGCAGCAACCTATTTCATGGTTTCAAAGGTTCCCTACGTAACTTATCAGTGTCGAATTATATCCAGATTACGACGAGCTCGTTTTGAAAACGTACTAGCGAAACGCTCCCCCAGGCATAGGACAAGTGAGTGTTCGGCGCACTTTAGAAATAATTATATATGTTTTGCGCATGCTAGACTACTTCAAAAGCCCTACATACTATGCGTACTATACTCGTATACACATCTACCCATTGGAAACAATAAAGGAGCACTTGAATTGAATTGAACACATATACGTATAAATATTTCATATCACAAGCCCAGTTTAACAAGACTAGCGAAATGCAAATAGTCGTATTGAATAAGTTTGCAAAAATCAAGATAGTGCGATACGTTTTTAAGGACTAACTGGAAAATGCGGTACGCACACGCGGGAACCACCGCAGGCAATTCGTCTGCAAGTGTGGGCCGGTAGTGTCGGGTGTAGTCTGACCCACTAAAAGTCAGTCATGTCTCGATCCCAGCAACCGATCAGGAAGGTAAGCTACCTAGCTTTAAACGATCGAAAAGGAGAGTAGTTTAGGAATTTAGCTATCCCGGGATGCCCCGCGGGATGATGTCATGTAATAACGGTGTTTCTTCTCCTTGGCGCGCAGGATGTTCCCCACAGTGCGAGCACCAAGCTGGTCCAGTCGTCGTTTTCTCGGCCTACGATGTCGGATTTACATACATAGAGTTCGTTGTCCGTATCCATACTTAATATAAGCCAGTTCTTTTAGGTCAACTGATTACCAGATGTATACGCGCGGCCACAGATGTATACACGCGGGCGTTGTGCTGGTGCAGTGCGATGCCTCTGCGATCATCCTGGGACAGGGTACCGCATAGCGATAAAGAAACGGAGGGTGACGCGAAATCACATGACACTTACGGAAGAGCGGGTGGGGAGGGTCCTAGAGGTCGTTTTCTCGGAAGAGCACGGCCTATCCGTACAGCAACCGACAGAAGTTACGGTGTAGAAGTTGAAAAGTGCAGTACGCATAAAGTCAGGTAAGACGACAGGACAACTCTCGTCTTACCGGCCAATAGGCTAATTAAGCCTAGTAGTCTCCCGTAAGATTTTTGAGGCGGTAATAGCCTACCGGCTGACAAGGGCTCTGGGGAAGAACGGCCTAGTAGCCCAATTGGCAAACTACCAGTACAGTTTTCGAAAGAAGCGGTCCACACTGTCGGTGATTGAGAGGATACTGGAAGTAGCGGAAGAGGAACGACAAATGGCTAGGATGCTGGCTAGTGGTCTTGTTTGATGTCTGGGATGTCTTTAAATAGATGGGACAGAAAGTGATACGACCGGCGCTAACCTCTCTAACGGTGTGTCGGCATATCTAAGGCGGGTATTGGCTGAATATCTGAGCAAGAGAGAGGGGACACTAGAGTGGACTCTGCGGAAGCGCCACAGGGCTCCTTCATAGGACCAGTCTTCCGAAGTGTCGCATATATTGGCTTCTCAGCCCTGGAGGGTGTTCCTAAAAGGCTAACAATGATTTTCGACGCGTATGACCTGGCATTGGTAATGACCGGGCGGAACAAGGAACAGATTGAGGGCAAGGTCAGTGAAGCCCTAGAAAGAGTGAAGAGTTGAAGGGGTCCCTGAACAGTGGAGCTAGCTTGCGGCGTCTGCTGTGGAAGACTCAAATAGTACTGGAAATATGCATTTGTCGAGCCTATAGAACAATGGCGACAATTGCAGCGTGTGTCATAGCTAGATTGATATCGTGGTTCATTACGGAAGACATGCTCGCCTTAGACAATTGAGAATTGGCCTAAAAGTAGAAGCCATTCAAAAGAAACTCTTGGACAACACGGCTGATGCATTTGGCAAGACACATTTACTAGCAGCTTTCAACGATACGAGCTCCAAATGGCTTCAAGCCATCCCCTCGCCGCAGCTGGGAACGATGCTGTACAACAAAACACTCCGCATCGTTGCTGGTCTGCGGTTAGGGGAGGCTGTATATGCGCCTCATAGTTGCTCCCTTTGCAACGCACCGGTGTCGCCGACGGGAGAGCATGGCCTCAGCTGTCCTAGGAGCTGCGGAAGACATTCACGCCACGCCGCCCTCAATGAAGTGATTTCAAGGGCGTTGCATTCCGCTAACGTACCCTGCAGAAAAGAGCCAGTCGGACTGGCAGCGGATTCAGCCTTACGTCTAGACGGAATGACTTTGGTTCCGTGGTCCTCCGGAAAGGCCCTTGTGTGGGGCGCAGGCGTGTGGGACACGCTGGCGCCGTCTTACAGGAGCCAAGCTTCAAGATCAGCAGGCGCCAATTTAGCGGAGGAGCGGAAAAGTCTGAAGTACCGCGAGTTGGAGGCATCTTTTATAGTACAGTCAGTTGCCATAGAAACAATGGGGGTCAAAGGCGAATCAACAGTAAGATTTCTGAAAGATATCGGGAAAAAAGCGGCAAGTGATAAGGATGAGAAGAGGGCAGGGGAATTTCTGCTGCAGAGAATATCAATTGAATTGCAACGTGGAAATGCGGCTGCGGTGCTAGGTTCGCTGCCTTCCGGTGGTTTACCGGGTCTGATCTGATTATGTATTAAAATATGTTGTGCATAATTTATAAAGAAAATGAAAGGTTATTGCAAAAAAATTGAGAAATAGAATATCGCCGGACGAAGCTGACGCAGACGTGAACTAACTAAATGCCTTCCAGCAGGAATGGTAGAAAAAGCCAGAAAATGTAAGACGGTCAAAGAGAATTAAACAGGATATACGTGTATGGTACAAGAGAATCTATGGGTAAAAGATCAGAAAGACGGTTCTACCTGGCTGTCTAACGTGTGACAGTGGGGAAGATACCACGGCAGAGCACACGGTGTTCAAATGTAACGGGTTCAATGCAGCAAGACAGAAGGTACATAAAGTTAGAAATGGCGCACTTTTCATCCAAATAAAATACTGAAGATAATGCTCGAATCTGAGTACATATGTATGCAAGTAAGCCACTTTGTCCCGCACGTTGTGACAAAGCACGAACTCGCCAGAGGAAGGAGTGAGGCCCCAACGGATGCCACCGTGCGACCAGGGGAGTAGAGGCCAACTAGTGTGTACTGAAGGAATTAACAGAAGAGGTAGCCAGCGTCGGGTCCCGCACTATTCATTAATATGATGGGTTAAGTGTGCGTAAAGGCATTCTCTCTCCTGTCTAATGAAAACTTCACTACGTAAGTTAATTTCCTTATTCGCTTACCCGAAGGATGTTTTGACGTCCTTACTGCCAGCCTGGACATTTGAACGTTTGAAGATGAAGTGTCCCCACGGGTAATCTCACGTAACGGGTGCATTTAGCCGCCCTCAAGATTTTGCGATTTAACGCGTTTAGAAATTTTCCTGTGGGGTTTTTGGGGGGTAATGTGTACGTTTATATTCCCACAACCATTAGCGAACTACAGACCAAATTGCAATATGTATGAATGTAATCAAATATGATTTACGTAAAAAGTACTTAATAGTGGGCTGTCCCGTACACATCTTGCAAACACTAAAAAGGTTACCTCCTAACCGCTACTGTTTTTCTTAGATTCAAATTAAAGTAGTTTTAAAATACCTTAAGCGTTTTTATTTTATTTTTGTGGTGTTTTAAAGATATCTAGCTATTTCGCGAACACCCTACATATATATATATATATATATATATATATATAATAAAGATCTAGCCATCTAGCTAATGTACCTCAAGAAGAGGGAAAACACAAATCTTCTTTTATTTAAAAGACAGTAACACTGTCGAATCTTTATTGTTTATCATCTCACGTTTCGTTTATAGGGTTGCTTGCTTTTGGTGTTTGTTATGAATGAAGGTGAATTGCTTGATGTTGTTGTTGCTGTTGCTGTTGTTGTTGTTGATTGTTAGTGTTGTCGTTGTGGTTGCTGCTGCTGTTGTGGTTGTTGTTGTTTACGTGAAGGTGTTATATCCTGTTGTAGGTGGTGGTGGTGGTGATGGTGCTGCCGCTGCTTTTTACGTCCAGGGCTGGTACTCTGCGTGGTGCGCCCGAGTGTGGGCGAATCGTTATACTGATGATGTGACATAACTCCCATGTGTCGATACCTTCCCGCATAAGACCCGCCGTTTCCCGTTCATGCGTGGTAGCATGGTGATGTGGTGTCGTCAGTTGGTGCTTCTAGGTGTTTTCTGCCCCATCAGAAAACATCTATAACTGGTAGTAGTAGTAGTCGTAGTCGTAGTAGTAGTAGCAATACACTGAGTTGTGGGCACCAATATCTGCGTGAGCTTCGCGACTGTGGCCCAATTGGCTTCATTTTGTGAGTGTATGTATGCGTTTGTATTTATGTGTGTGCGCACGGGCGCACCTCTGTGTGTCATGTCTGTGGGTGGGAATAATGCACGGTTGGCTACTCGATGAAGCGACCGAACGACGAGGCACATGGCGACCTTTAAAATAACTGTCTCCTTGCTTCCATATCCCAGCGTTCGTTTGGCATGGCTCGACCGAATCAGAAGTTAGACGTGGGAGCCCACTACGCAAAGATTATGGTACACTGGCCATTGCTGACGCGAGTCACAGTAGCGTCAATTCTAGCGCCTTCTCAAGATGTCACACACACACACACACCCACACACACAAGTCTACACACACACCCATACATGCCGTGTCTGACTTCTTATTACCATGGCGATTAACCATTAAAAAAGCGCAGCTGTAACCGCGCTCGCACGCGGAGAGAGTATCTAGCTGTCCGCGCTTCGAGTTCGATTAGGTTGTTTGGCGCGGGAAACCATGCACACGATGAGTACGTGTCGGTGGCATGCCCCCGAAATGAGTTCTTTTCTGGCCTCGTGAGTTGTTGCCTCGGTCTAGCCATATCAACCCCGGAACTTACCCCCCGAACAACGGACAGCAGACTGCACGCTTGTAATAGGGGTCACGCTTGGAGGTGGGGGAAGGTGTGGGTGGAGGCGAGGAAGGGCCTCCTCTGCCCTTCGCTGCTCAGCACGGGCCGCTATTGCAAGCTGTTGATCTTCGCCATCTACGAAGCGTGGCCACAGTAGTAGTGGTGGTAGTCGAGTACACTACGACGAAGTGACCTCAAACGACGAACTATTGTCGTCCGTGTTTGCGTGAGTGGATAGCCGCTACAAGCAAGCTTTACCATTCGTGCGTGCGTCGCTTGGTGTCCGACCGCCAGCTCTAACTAGGCCGCGGTTGGGGTCAGGGTCAGAGTCGACTCGACCACTAACTACAACTAACTTCATCAGACCACAGTCACTACCTCGCCTGCTTTCAGCTGCCATTTCAGCTGCTGCTGCTAGCGCGGCATGACAATGATCTCTCTCCCTCACTCCTTATTCCCCTCTCTCTCTCTCTCTCGTTGCAGCTGACAATGGACACACGAAGCTCTGCGTGATAAAGCTCGTCGCCACGGTCGGAACGCGCCTCGCTTCAGAAGCGCAGAAGCACTATACTCTCTGTGCAGAAATATACACATATACACAGACGTTCATACATGCAGACACACAAGCACGCCCACACACACTCAGAGTTTAAAATTCGAACACGTGCAGTTCACCCTTTATAACGCTTTTTGTCTCTTTCAGTTGCCTAGATCGTAACCTCGTCGTTACCATATCGCTTTCGCTCTCTCTCTCTCTCTCTCTCTCTCTCTCGACATCTTTCGCATTCTCTCTCTCTCTCTCTCTCTCTGTATCTCGCTTCCTTTCTTTCTCTGTGCGTCATTCAGTGTCTTTGTTTTTATACACTCTAAAACTGCTCGTCAAATGCCCGGCAAGGGATCTTGCGCCATGCCAAGTATTTTGTAACCATGCATTCGTAATAGTGATGTTGTTGTTGTCGTGTTTGTTATTGTCATTTCGATGGTACTGCCTTCCTCGTGGCAGCCTTGGATAAGCTCTCGTTAGTCGCTGTTTCCGTTGCTCCTATTCCCATAGTAGCACCAGTAATTGTGGGTGTATCGTCGTCGTTGTTGTTGTTGTTGTTTTCCTTGTTGATGTTTTAACTGTTGTCTGCGCTGTTATTTTTTGCTGCTGTTTGTGTTCTAACTAACTGTTCAATGTGGTTGTTGCAGCTGTTTTTTGTTTGACACAACAATTCCAATTAAGTCGTCATGTATTTTCTTAGCTCGTTGTCGCTGTCCCACCCGCTGTCCCATCGACCACATCGAGTCGTCTTATAAAGTACAATCGAATAGCAGGTGAGTCTGGCTGAGTGTCATGTACATTACAGCCTTAATACATATCAAAGGTCTCCGTTTAAGAGTTTTTTTTTGTCTCTGCTATTGCGCCAGTAATATTTCGAGTCTATTTTGGGCCGCAAACGTCCAACATACATCATCATCGTCATCATCATCGCTTGAAGCTTAATGTAATGCATATCGATGTACATTCACCTTGTAGTTAATATACAATGAGTACATAAGTGCGATCAGCGATTGCGCGCGCCAATTAAAACCTCGGGAGCTCATCGACTGACCGTACTCCTCCTTGGTTTACGTACACTCGGAGCTTTTTGCTTGGAGATGTCGTCGGTCGGCATGCCTCGCTGCTGACAACTACGTGAGTAGCACTGAGACACGACCCCACATACGCGGCGCGTTGACACAGCACCACGCCGATGAGCAGAAGTGGCCGATGTGAGTGAAGTCGCTCTCTTGCGCTAAAACCATACGTAATTGGTTGTTGGCAGGATAATGCACGACACATCCCGCAGAACTAGAAACCGATATCGTCGTACATATGGCTGGTGATACGATATAAAACTAAAAGACATAATAGGCTGTAACGTACCTCGAAACCGTCGCCAAGGTGAATTACATTTACGACGACATTTACCACATTCCTTGTTCCTTATGCGAATATGTATGGATTTTAATTGCATATGAAGGTCGTATCCATTCGAATCGTGGGTTGAAATTGCATATTGAGTTGTAATATATTAACATTGTACTACTGTATTAACGCGTTGCACTAAAGTCCGTTATAGGATATTTGTTTTGTTAGAAAAAAAATCTTTTTAATACAGTACCGTCGACAAACGACAAAGATGATTACTGTGCTGTTTATCTGTCTGCTGTTGTTAATGTGCTCTTTGGGTAGTCGTGCTGTCATGTTGTTGTTATTCATAGTGTTTTTTAACTTTGCTGCTCTTGTAGATATATCCGCTGCTGCCGCAGCTGTTACTGTTTTCGTTGTTTCTGCTGTCATGTACCACTACTCACTGTGTTACTGCCGTGAATCACTCAATTATCAGATAATGACTTTGTGCACTCCCCCTTCATTCTTCCTAAGGGTTTATGCATGCTAAGCCTTGTCCATAGAAAACTATACATCGCACAAGAAGACAGCGAGCAGCATGCTTCTTTCTGTTCTGTCACTACGTGTGGTTCCATTTCTCCTTTGCGCTACAGGTCTGTGCGCCCCAATTGCGACCTGGGTGCGACCTGTCTAATCTAATATCTGTATCTCCGATGCCGTGTTGGCGTTGTTGCATTGCAGCTTACAGCCTCGAATACCGTAGTAATCCTAGTCGTAATAATGCTTACTTTTGCTGTTACTTTCTCCTTACCGCTGCTATTGTCTTATTTTGTCCCTAATTATCAAACTAGCTTTCTCCGTATATTTGCATATATATATATAATTTTTATCCCCATTCAGAAGTAGGCTTACAATTAATGTCTAATTCCATAAACAGCTGTTGTTCTTCTTCTTATTGAAAATGATACTACAGGCTTCGTCTTGGTAGTAGTTGCACTATTGTTGTCGTTCTTGTAGTTTTTGTCACTATTGTGGTTGCTGTAATCGTCGATGTTGTTGTGGATGTAACTGTTGTTGTTGTAACTGTTGTTGTTGTTGTTGTTGTTGTGCTTACTCGTGTTGTTGTTCCGTCTGTTGATGCTGTTTGTATATCAGCTGTAGTATGTACTTCAGTGGTCGTACAAATTCAGTTGACAAAGCGCAGCAGTAATGCAGAAGCAAACTTAAATTATAACGACGATGACCACATCGATGTCAAACAAGACCGAAGGGAAAGCCCGGCCACTGCCCCGCCACTGCCTCGCCATTGCATTCATGCTTCGACGACAGTGCCGTGGGCGTCGGGACGTGAAAAAGACTTCGCATTGGCCGAACATCTGAATGTTGTGGCGGCAGGGTCGGGGCGAGCGTCGACGCCTTTCGGTCGTTGGTTGCGCTGGCAGGTAGGTGTATTGCAGTTGCAAAAATCATGTCGCATATAACTAACTGGTCATCTTCGCCATCACTTGCCCCATCCATCCATTCGATCGACGACACTTCGTCTGGTTTATACCATATCTGCTCGGATGTCTCATTTCAATCAGTAGTATCAATCCACGCATACTTACTAAGTTTAGTTTTGTGTTTCGTGTCATCTCTATCTCTCTCTCTCTCTCTCTCTCTCTGTCTTTCATTTCCGTTCGTTCTCCCTTTCTCTCTCTCTCTCTCTTTCTGTATTCGCTTTCATGTCGATTCTCTCATTTCTTTCTCTCTCATCGAGGTTCGGGCGGCTTGGCCCTACAATTCTAGCCCTGCCTGTTCCGTCATCAATTCGCATATGCACTTTCATTTCAGCTCGCTCAATCGCTCTAGGCTTCTAGACACATCTTATGTACATCAAAATCACAGTCCACGTTGTCGTCACCACCGTTCCGTACTTCCATCGTCGTCGTCATCATCATCATCACTTTCAGTATTCATATCGTTACTATACTTATTATCATTATTATTATTATCATCGTCATGATTATTACCACTATCATGTTATGTTCATCATGCTACGATCATGTATGTTCCCGTGGCCAACAGGGTCGTGTGGCGTGCAGCGTGCGGCGCCTACATGGGAGGCCACCGACGACCCACCCGCTTGTTGATCTGTGCCTGGGTGTCTATGCGGGCGTGTGTGTGTGTGTATGAGTGTGGGTTTACGTATATATTTCATATAGTCCTTCGGCCGCGTTTGCACAGCACATAGAGTTAGTTCGTTTACCAGGTAGTAGCTGCTTAGCGCAAGTTCACACCCACGTCAACACTCTTCCTCCCTAGCAATGCAGCACAACAGTGTCCTCTCGTTGTTGGTCTTGGCGTTTACTATTGTTTGTTGTTGTTGTTGTTGTAGCTGCTGTTGTTGTTAATGCTGCTGTTGTTGTTGTTGCTATTGTTGTTGTTTTTTGTTGCTGCTATTGTTGTTGCTTGCTGCCATTGCTATGTTTGTTGTGTCTATAGTTGCTGTAGTCGTTGTCGTTGTTGTTGTTGTTAGTGTCTTTGCTACTGGTGTTATGGTTGCTGACGCTGCTGTTGCATTTACTTTATTTAGTGGCCTCATACTCGTGCTGTGTTGCAAAAACGAAAGCAAAGCGTTCTTCTCAGAATTCGCGCGGAGAGCTGACGAAGAAACCGATGCGCTTCATGTATATATAAATATATATATATATATATATATATATTAGGTTAGTATTACGCACTTGACGTGGTGTCGCGGTGAAGATGGTGGGTGGGTGTTTGCTAGCTGCTGGCATGACGTTGTCGTTATTGAGGCTGTGATCAGTGCTATCAAAACTGTTGTACGCCAACTCCTTAGTTATACTATGTTTGTTTTTTGGTGTATGTGACCTGCCTGTGCTTAGGTGTATGTATATCGTATACTCATATATGTTGAGTCGGCAGTTTCGAACTGGGATATATAATTATATATACACCTATTCTGCTGCCAAATGCTACGCCGAAATCTTAATGTGGTAGTACATAGGTGCCAGCCAGTAGTTTAAAAGTAATCCATATTTCACTTTACCAATTACGGAGCAGTAAATTTCTATTGTCCGGACGGGTCCGTGCCAAAGCCATGAGCGCAAGTTCTGCTCAATCAAATTTGTTTCACCGATATTGCGTTGCAGGCAGCAAATATCCATCGTACTGGTTCTAATAGGTAGCTTTGATCCGCAACGTGGCCGCTCTTGTCTCGATGACGACGGCGACGACGATTAGAAGATCGCGCCGCCAGTGCTCCGAGTCCATGTGCCAATCCAGGGTTGTCGAAGGCACTAGTCCGAATGCGTCTTCAAAGCATTCGTACATACATTCTACCAGTACCAGCATGGTGGTGATGATGATGGATGATGACGATGATCGATTGATTGATCGTGATAGATCAATGTTTGCTAATTTTGTTGTTGCGATTTTTCCCCGTTCGAACAAGAGTCTCGCCTTGGTTCGGCGAGAGCTGGTGGCGGAGGTTGCGGTGATCTATTAATTTTAATATTTATCGAGAATATGCATTTATGACGACCGCACGCTTTAACGTGGGCCCTCTACCGTGATCACAGACGGCCGATCGGTGGCGTCGGCAAAGGGATCAGTCCAGATTGACGCTCGGCACAACGACTTTGCCACGTCGTTCTCAACAAAGAGTGCGTCGTAAGTGTCAAAGGCCATCATTTATTGTATTTGTCCGGGAGGTGAGAGTTGAAGTTCGTTGGCCACCGCAGCGGCGTGAGGCGCTTCAAATCGTGCAGAACCCGTGTAGTGTATGCGGTTCGTTTCTGTCAACATGGCGTCGTGCCGTACGCGTCGAAATCATGATGTTAATAATCAATCTTGGTCAAAGTGGGAGTGGAGTTGTGCTGGTTGGTTGTAGCGAGACGCCTACAGCTGTTGCGGCTGCTGCCGCCAATGCCGCCGCTGTTGGCAATGCTGCTTGCTGCTGCTGCTGCTTCGAATGGCTATGATGCTGGTGATGGTAATAATGCCAATGATGTTCATGATAATTTACTTACTCTAATGCTCTAGGTGAGTTGTAGCGCAAATTTCCAGAAGCACGCACACACACTCACAAACACATATATATATATATATATATATAGACAATCTGTTTTCTAGCTAGCTGTTTTTAGCTGCGCGGGAGCGAACAAATTCTGGCACCGTTCTGGTCGCGTGACCAACGCTAACCTTGTCTACGTAGACCGGCCGATTGCTGGCAGGCCACCTACTCATCTCTTTTCGTTCTTGTTTCGTCCAGTTTAGTAGTAATAGTAGTAGTCATTTTAGAACTAGTATCATAATTCTAGATTATGACAGTGGTCGTCATCGTCGTTGTCGTCGTCGTCGATATTTGTGTTTGTTGTTGGGTCATGTGGATATTTCTGTTGACTCTTGTCGCTATTCCTGTTGGTTCTTGTTGTTATTCCTGTTGGTTCCTTTTGCTAATCCTGTTCCTGGTTCCTGTGTTTCTTGTTGTTATTCCTGTTGGTTCTTGGTGCTATGCCTGTTGGTTCTTGTTGCTATTCCTGTTGGTTCTTGTTGCTATTCCTGTTGGTTCCTGTTGCTAATCCTGTTCCTGGTTTTTGTGTCTGCTCCTGTCGCCTCGTTGTGTTTCTAGTGCCGCTTTGATTTCGCGCGCTCTCCTGCGCTAGCCTTGTCTTGCTGACTTCACTCAGTCAGTCAGTCACCATTCGACACACTTCGCCTCATACGATTATGCTTCCGGTCCGCCACACTCTGTCGGCAGTCGGGTCTCTTCCCTAACGTCGTCGTCGTCGGTTCGCCTTCATCCGAGCCCACCCCACTGTCAATGTTTCACTTACTTTACTTGCACTTTAGCGTGACCTCGTGCCTCGCTCTCGCTTTGCGTCGCTCGTTTGTTTGTTTGTTTGTTTGTACATAAATAACGATGATCGTTCAATAATAACAATAATAGGAATAATAATTATTCGATGAACAATTGGAGACTAGAAAAGTATCTGATGAAGTTCTGATGAAGTCACGGATGACAAGAGCGAGAGCATTCAATGAGGTTTACAGATGAATTCGTTACGACGGCTAGGGGTGTGATGGCAAGCCCTCCTAACAAAGGAAGTTCAACAACGTACAATGAAAACGCATCTTCCCATTCCCTTGCCCCCTTCTAAATAGGGTTTGGCTTGGGCAATATATATATATATATATATATATATATTACGTTGGGCAGAGCAAACCCGAATACATTTCACCGATCGGTAGGCAGAGCGGATTGATCACTATAGGTAGGCCTCTATCTGCGCACGTTTCTAAGTGCTGCGTCAACATGATCATTAGTGTCTCCTTGTGGTACGCGTTTCGTCGTTTCGTCACGTCATATGAAAATAGTTCATTTGCCACCAGGTGTTGAGGAGCCGAACAGATCTTAGGGAAAATACAGTGGGTTCAAAATGTATCTCGATCTTGTTCGACTCGGTTGAGAACTTTGCGGTTGCACTTCTATCTATAGTTGCTGCTGCCCTTTTCCTATACTTTTATACGTTCTGTTCGTCGTCGTCGTCATCGCATGTGCACCTCTATTTTTCGTGCGGGCGCTTTCTCTCCGTCTCGTATTCCGTACATACATTCTACCCCGTCCTCGGCTGTCTCTCCGGCAACGTATACCTTTTCAATATATATATACATAGTTATTTGTATATATATATATATATATGTAGAGTTTGTCAACGCATGCCTATTTTGTCCCGTCTGTCTGCATAATTATAATAGTAATAATAATAATAGTAATAAGCATCATCATCATCATCATTATCAGGCGTATACGCGATACCTTTCCCTTCGTCCCGATGGCCTCAGTTACGTGCTCTCGACGTACGTTATGTTCTCGCCGGCTTCGCGCACGAGATTATGACCGTATAAATGAATATCTAATAAGCGTATCAAGTAGCAGTAGTTGTAGTAGTAGTGGTAGTGTTGGTGGTGGTGGTAGTGTTGGTGGTGGTGGTGGTGGTGGTGGCGGAGGAGTCAGTTGGCAGTAGTTTACGCCGTTGCGTGCTGGAAGCCATCCTGGCCACGTTGGCGAACTCCGCTCGGGGCGGTCGGCTCTTAGCCGAGCTCAGGCGAGCTTTTCCTTTTCTTCTACCTTCGCTCGAGTTTGTTTACCTCCAGCAGCGGGCCAAATATCGAGAGCGACGGCCGCGACCGCCGATCGCCGATCTCCCCCGTATTGCCGAGCCGATAGCCCGAATCGTTCGACGTGCACCGGCACAGCTACTGCAATGAATCATGTTCCAGCCAGCCAGTGCAGTCCTCTGACTAAGGCAGTGTAGATTTCAACGTCTTCCCTCCCTCTCTCTTTAGATATATGTATGTGTATATCTATATTTATGCGCGATATATATATATATATATATATATATATTGCGCCTGCTCGCTTCTTTTTTCATCAGATGATTTATTGTGGAGTTCACAAGGTGATGGTGATGACGTTTGCCCGTGGCGAGAGCCTGCTACTTTTGTTGCTGCTGCATTAGGCCAATTAATCGAACAACATGAGAGGTCCACGCAAAGCCTTCGCGAGAAGATGTCCTTTCGTCGGTCGGACGACGTTAAGAACGCCGCCGATCCCGGACGATGACAACGTCGCTGGCGTAAGTGGAGGGCCGACGACGCTGACTGCAGATCTGAGGGGGGGTGTCGATGTTGTTGTTGTTGGGGGGGGGGGGGGGTGATGGGGGTGGTCGTTTTTGTTGCTGCTGTTGCTCCTCCTCCTACCCCTACTCGTGTTCTTTGCTGTTATTGTCGTTGTTTTGTGATGGTTATGGTTGCTGTTGTTGCTGATATTGTTGCTGGCTGCTTCTATTGTTGTTGCAATTGTTGAATTATGGGGGGGGGCAGGGGATTGGTGTATTGCACAGTAGTTATGACTTGCTGGGGTTTTTCCGTACGGTTCAGCAGGCCGTTAGTCAACGGCCGCCCGACCGTGTTTGCCCCCACTGACAAGATGACTTAGAGATCGAAATTTAGAGAGACCCCTCTCGACGGAGGGCACGTGTACATCATACGGCAGCACCGACAGCGACGGCGATGCCGCGTCTGTTTTGTGTACACTGTAAGCAAGGGCACGCAGCCAGCTCAATACAGCCAAAACGGAGTCTTCTCTCCTTTTCTTCTTCTTCTTCCTCCTCCTCTTCCGCTTCTAACCAGAAGCCCACCATCTGCGCTCATCTATGATGCGTGTGTTTCGGTAGAGGTTTGTTTGATTTCTCTGACAAAGAGCACGCAACTCTCTCGCTCGGCCATCATCAGAGGCCGTTGAACGCCAAACGAAGAATGGCCGCCTGTTGTCACTCACAATGAGATTTCATATTGTAGCAATATTCACGCGATGTCAGTCAATATGAGGTGATGATCGTAATCATGTGTGTTTGCGGATCAAGCGTGTGTGTCTTCATTGAAGGGAGTCGTTGGTATGCGTAAACCTGAGCGCCTGTACCCGTGCTGTATAAACGATGACGTTTCGTAGTAGTAGTAGTAGTAGTCGTAGTAGCAGTAGGAAGCTTTCGGCGTCCTGAATCAGTTGTTCAGTCTCTTTGTTTGCTTGCTTGCTTGCTTGCCGGTATGCGATAGCGTAGCATAGCAAACCTTAACTAAATGATGATGTATGATCGTGTAGCTAGAGAACGTTCTATGGTAACTACAGTAATAATAATGCCACGTCTGAATATTTCGTGTATCTACTTGCGGGCGATGGCTATGGCGTGTATGTACGTATGTATGCATGTATGTGTTTGCATTGTCGCGTGTTTCTATCTGTGCACGTGTGTCGGTATAGTAGAGGCTATTGGGGTGTGCACTTGCATGATGACGTGTGCAGGTGCCAGTGTGGCAGTGAGCTATATATATATATAAAAACATATACATACATACATAACGCCTCATATATATATATATATATATATATATATATATATATATATTTCTATAAATGTATATAGCTTCATTAGATACATTCCCAAGTTGCGTACCGACCACGACCATGCATGGTGGTCGTAGTCGCAGTTGAGTAGCTGTGCTGGTAGCATTATCCGTTGGATACGGCGGAGATACACGGTTAGACGGACTCGAATTATGCCCGCCTTCGAATGTGTCACTACCAGGCAGGCCGAGGAGACGTTCGAGGCGTAAGTTAGCCATCACTGTACAGCGGCCATCTATGGGCTCGTCTCGTGCTCCGTTCATACCGTCTACCAGTCTTCTCTACACTCTCTCTGTATATATATATATATATATATATACGCACATACCATTCACGATAACGCATGACTTAAATATACTCAATCGTCCGTTCATCATTCACTGAGTCACTCTGTTATCGCCTAATTAACGTATAAAATAGGCTACCAGCCACTCTCTCTCTCTCTCTCTGTGTCTCTCTGTCGTTTTTCCCATTGTTGTGTAATAGATAACTAAGGCGTCACTGGCAACCTGCGCGACTATTATACATTTATATGCAGTATCAGTCGTTCCTCATCATCACTATCAACATCATCATCATCATTATCATTATGAATATAGTTCATATTATCATCATTATAACCACCATTGTTGTAATAGCAGTAGTAAGTAGTAGCAGGCGTACTCAACGTCAATTCAACTCTGAATTTCCTAGTCACGTCCCTAGAAGTTTGTTATTCATCGGTGCATCCATCATTATGAGTAAAGTCGGCGTCGACGTTGTTGTTACAACATTATGGTTTGTTGCCATTGTTGAGGTTGGTTGAGATGATCGTTGCGGTGAGGTACTACTTGATCGTGCCGTCAGATCATCGTTGCCTTCATCTTCATCTTCTTCTCTTCGTTTTCACACACAGTCCGCCGGTACGGTGAACTGATGGCTGCTTGCTTGAAGTGCTCTCTCTCTCTCTCCGTCTCTGCTTTTTCTCTCGCTGGTGCCGTTGCTCGGTGTGCTTGAGTCGATTCGTTATTTTCGTGAGTTGTCGAGATAGAGTGTGTGTCGGAGAGTGCAAGTGGTGCATTGGTGGTGGTTGAGGCTGTGGGGTTGTATACGAGCGTCATGACGCGAGATGGAGAGAGAGAGAGAGAGAGAGTAAGCGTCGTGAGAGGCAAGTGAAGTCGTCTTCTAGTTCTTCTACTGCGAATCTGCCGGCCGCCAGTCAGACCTGGCCATCGGCCTCGTCACTGCCCGCTCCCCAGCTCTCCCCTCTCTCTCACTCTCGCTTTTCCTCTGTACTTCACTCTCTGAAGTTCCGCCATGGCTCGTCTCGACTGGTGATGTCGACCACCACTGGGTAACCGTGATCAAAGACAAATCGGTCAGCATTGTCACGTCATCATCGTCTCCTCGACGTCAGCAGTCAATTAATGAAATGTTCATGAGAGAGTCAGTGGTGAAGTGGTGGTGGCTTGCCAAAACAAGGGCAAACAACAACGCGTTTAGCCGACGGCGCAACCTGTATTGGCGGCAGGTGGTAGCGGTTAGTTGGTTGGTTGGATGAATTGTAACGAATGATGACCTTGAACTAATTCATACAGTGCCGCGAGCGCTGCAAGATGGCGGTGTGACTCTTTGACGGGGCGGTGGTGATGCGCAAGGCATCACCACGACCGTCACAATGTCACCTAATGTCGAATCGGGGACCTGGCACGGCGCCGCGCGAGGTGACGCCCAGCGTTCGCGGTTTTTCGTTCTCCGAAGCGTCATCCTTATGATCTCTATTATCTGCGCCATTGTTGCTGTTGTTGTTGTTGTTGTTGCTGTCGTCGTCGTCGTAGCCATCTTCGTCGTCCTGATTAGTATTTGCACCTTCTCGTAGCGCAAGCTGCGGCTCTCGAATCGGGATTGCGTCGGGATTACGTCGGGAATCGTTGGGGTTGAGGGACCCATCTGTGCCCTGCTGTGACGCGGAAGGCCTGGCTCAGGGCTGGTGGCGTTTATTGTGCAACGCCAGGTGGTCGGATCGCGAGAAGCACCGATCGCAATGGCTGCACTTGAACGGCTTGGAGCCGGTGTGTTTTCGGTAGTGGCGCGTCAGCTCGTCGGAGCGCGCAAACCGCCACTCGCAGCCTTCCCACGAACACTTGTACGGCTTTTCACCTGCAAGACGCGGAGCGAAGCGGAGCGGAGCAGCGTCCACGCAACAAGCAAGAAAACGTGCAAAACGTCATGTTAGATCGTCGCTACACCGACCCGCTGCTCTAGATGGAGACGTAAAACGGGCTTGACATACATAGCATGACTGGTAAAGCTGGTAAGGCTTGCCTGTTCCTAGAACAGTTTAACAATTAACACGTCTTTGGCTGGCTAATAAATAAGGTGTACGGAAGAATTAGAGAGAAGCACAGTTAAGATGGCAGCACAGCCACAATCGTAATGCCTGCGCGCAGTTACGTCACAGCATGTGTAGTGTGCTGAGATCTAGGTTTTACCTGTCCTGTTTATTATCATTATTAAAAATAATTTATATATTATTATTAAACTATAATATTAAACTGTTATAAAAAAAATATATATATTCAGGTAGTGGGCTTTCAATATGGATCAGTTCGGCCTTGGGAGAACTAGTTTCTCGGATATTCTTGGCTTTCAAGGACTAGTTTCATGCATTACCAAAATGATTCGATTACTCTATGGAGGAAAAGGTCTACAGTCCTCTCTGCGTACCCCTCAACATAGTGTGTAACTTATGTGGCAATAACGGGCAGTCATTTATAATAGGGAAATAATACAACTCTACAATTTTCTCTTCGCCACGGTGCAGACTTGCGAACCGCGGCAATCTTGATTTCATTGTTGTTTCGGCACGATCCATGAATCGAATGCAAGTGTTGTATGATCGTTCATTACTTCATCCTAATAAAGTTGGACACTTAATGATATTAAGCACACTCAAGCATAATATGTAGTGCGCGTACACTGTTAGTGTTGATGTTGTTGAAATACCCCTGCTAGTCAGTCATATGGTGGATAGCGTCGCAGGCCCAACTCGACCCCAAATTGTTAGAACGGTTTAAATGAGTCACCATATGCCGCCAGCATGCGCTACCTAATGTTAATCAGAGGGAAAATGCAGTGTGCTTGTCTCATCAGCGCAGTGGACCCTGCAACGGTAGTTTTTTCATTGCCTTCGTCGCGACCGCCCCCGCGTTCTGCGGTCTTTTCCTTGATCAGATCGTCTTCTTCACCCTTCACCCTGCGTCATTCCGCCCTTTGTCTTCCACTTGCACATTATTCCGCTGTTACACCCACGCACACGGGAACACACGGGGGCATCGGCTTTAAATCGGTGAGCGTATAAATGCAGACGCCGCGTATGGCCTACCCATAGTCGTGCTGCCCCACGACGAGGATGATGCATTTCAGCTGCGATGAGCGAATGCTCTCCGTCGTCCGTCTACGACGGCGTTCTCTGTTGATCTCTCGTTTCGGCCTCCACAAAATGACGGTCAGACAGACATGCCCCCTCCCCTACGCCTTGTTTTGCCGTCATGAACCCCGAGAGTTGTTGAGTCAAAAGAACGAGAATCTCTGGAGAACGATCGGTTCATTTTGCACAGCCTTGCTGCTGCTGCTGTTGCTGATGCTGTTCGACGATACTATGTAGAGGCAGCAGGCTGGACACGGGACTCCATTTTGGCAGCAAGAAACCGGCCGTTTTCGCCGGCCGTAACGTCGACTTGGCTGGCTGGCTGGGTGCACGGCCCACCTACCGACCGAGGTCAATGAGGTTTGAGATGAGGTCGTCGCGCTGAGTCATCTCTCCATCAAGAACATCACCAACAAAGGCCACGATCGCCATAGGCAGCAGCAGCAGCTCTACTACCATCACCACCACCGCCATCAATCATCATCACTAACGTCACTGTCGTCACAGTCCTCATGGTTATAATTGTCTTCTTCATGATCATCGTCATCACAATCATCATCATCATCGGCATCATCAACGGCATCATCAGCATCCCGATAAAGACTGAAACAGCGAAACGCGGCTACTGAGCGTTTGTACAGGCGAACAATACCAAATATCATAGTAAGTAGGCCAGACGTCAGGCCAGAAACCGGAACGGACGATGGCACGCGTCGCACTAAACCAGCAGGAGTAGATGACGATTCTCAGTCTTGTACGTATAGATGATTTGTGTGGCTTGTCTTACGCCCTCATCGCCCTTAGTAGTCTGGTAGTGTAGTCCAACACGAAGCCTGTCTCTGATCTGAGTTCCTTATCAGAAGCCTCGTTGATTGAGGCTTCGAGTGATCAAAGGCATGATGATGACCATGACGATGAAATACAACAGTATCTTTCCATTTAGCTATCTGCCGTTTTGTGGTTGGTGTTTTGTTGCTATTGTTGTTGCTATTTTTGTTGTTGTTGTTATTGCTGCCGCCACCACCACCACCGCTTTACCGCGATCATAGCAAGAACGACGTAGAATTTACTATATAGAGAGCCTACCAAGCAATTCAAGAACCGAATCAACGGATTATAGCCAACAACTGCTATTCTGACAGTGTCCGTGAGTACAATCGTTTTGTCTATAGTAGATCAAGAGTCCCCGAAAGTTTTGTTCGAAACTTTTGATAACAACAATGTTTCTAGGCGAGGGGCTGTCCGAATCAATTTGTCATTATCATCTGCTGCTGATGTCAGGGTGCAGAGCGTCCATCTCTCTTCCCGATACGCAAAACTAATTTCACTCCGCATTCCCCATCGATCCGTTTTTCCTTTATGTTTACGCGCTCTATTTCTTATTTACCTTCTGAATCTGCTCGCTCATAGGAACGTCAGTCGCGTATGAGCACTGTTGCCCAAGCAACTCTTATTAACATCCCATAGGTGGTAGCTGGCTAGGTGCATCGGGTATCAGTTGTTGTGTTTACTTGAACGGCCACAGACAGACAAAGTAAGGAAGAACGAGAAATTGATGCGAGATTACTTTGCGCCTATTTGTGAAACGGACGGCGACGGCGAAGAAGCCAAACGAAGAAAGGTCTATATATAATAATATATATATATATATGCATACATACATATACACGTTGCAATGATGCTTTATAAAGAGCAAATCTAACACTATCCCTACTATTGCTGCTAAAGTTGGCGCGCGGTATAGGTCGACAGAGTATATATAGTCGGACGTATACTCATCATACGTCGTTTATTACAAATGGGTAAAAAAAGACGACGACGACGACGACGACAACAACAACAACAACGTCACAACGGGCGCGTTTGAGGCGGCGGGAGGGAGCGGGGTAGCAGTGAGGTGGCCAGGCTAAAAGGCCAATCCCAATAGGGGGCGGGGGGGGGGAAGAGCATAAGGGAGATGCGCCCCTTAGTGCCGCCCCCGTATGTCTGCCTTCGAGTACGTGCAGATATTCGCGCTTGATCCCGTGGCGCGCGAAGGGAGAAAATGTGGGAAGAGAATTATTTACTTATTTGCTTCAGCGTCGAGCTGGTCGGTCGGGCGGTTGGTGGGTTGGCTGGATAGTAGTGCTTCTTGCGCTGTTGCTGTTGATGCGGCGGCTGCCGCCTCCGCCTCTGCCGCCAGTCTCTTTTCAGTGCGCGGTGTCCGGCGCCGGCGAGTCGCCCCCCGCTAACGTTGGCGGTCACCGTTGTTGTTGTTGTCGTCGTCGTTGCCGTCGACCACGACAACAACAGCAACAACAACAACTGACTCCTGTAATAAAAGTACGTTCCCCTGTCGTCTGCGCGCCAGGGGATACATAGTCAGCTAGACCTCTCTCTGCAGCAGCGGTAGTGGGGTTGAGCATGGTGGTCTTGTGGGGGGGCGGGCGCGGGGTAGTGGTAATTCTGGCTGGCTGTGTTGGTAGCGGTGACACAGACGATGAAGAGAACGACGAACACCACAACGACGACGACGACGACGAGGACAACATAAACGGGTCGTCTCAATGCTCATGGAGCCCTCAGGGTCATACGGGCATTGTGCTGCGCTCCTGCTGCTGCTGCTTTCGAGAGCGCGACGCAAACGAGGGGAACCGATGGCAGTGAATCGTCGTCGTTGGAGGAGGAAGAGGTGGAAGCGGAGCGCCCACCATGGACCACAACGTCAGCGCAGCGGCAGCCGCGGGGGCGGCGGCGTCAGGCGGCCGAGATGGGCTGCAAGATGGGGGCGAAGGGACAAACATATTTGCTGGACACGACGAACCGTGTGACGGTGGTCGTAGTGGCGGCGTGGTGCTGGAATGTGGCCTTAAGAATGCCATTGCTAGCAAAACGCCCCGTGTGGTCCACGGGGACTGGCGCCAGCAAGTCAGCCAGTCATCCGGCCAACCATGAGGGTAAAATGGAGGAAATATATCAACAAGCTGAAGTTGAGGACAGGCGGCAGCGGCGCTAGATAGTGGCGACGATCCGGCGGATGCTTCGGCTGCGTCTGCGGCTGCTGCTGCTGCTGCAGCTTTGAAGGCGGGCGCGTTTTTCAACAAAAAATTGCTTCCTGCAAATGTATTCTCCTCACACAACGTGTGAGGTCTATAGGTAGGCATGGTGTAGGCTTGATAGAAGCTGGGTCGACATTAGACGCCGACCTAAGTTCGAGGTGCAGGCAGGGAGCAAAGTCCAAGAGTACACCACTAAAGCACACAAGCGGAGGTCGAAAAGGCAGAGGAACAGACATAAGGAGGACGTGTCTAAAAAAAATTTACTGCGTCGACATCAATGTTAGCAACGGTAACAACAAGAACAACAACAACAGCAACGGTAACAACAACAACGACAGCAGCAGGAACGCCAGTGTGACCATCATGATCACAAGGAACTAAAATAGGATCCGTACAGCCTGCTACTGGGCACAACAATGGAGCACCATCTGGATGCCGTGTCGCACAAACTAACCTGTGTGGGTCCGCTGGTGCGCTTTGAGGTGCGATGACTTCGTGTACACCTTCTTACAGCCGTTGAACTGACACCGGTGAACACGCCGCTTGCCGCCGCCGGAATCGGCTTCGAAGCGACTCCGATTCCGACTCGTCGCGACTCGAAACGACACGGTCGACGAGGCCGTCTGTTTGCGGGAGACCTCTGGAGAGGAGGGCGGAGACAGTGGGTGGCCCGAGCCGACAGGTAGAATCTTCATCGTCGCCATCATGCTCTCGGGTATGAGCGGCTTCCGGCGTTTCGTCGTTGACGGGGACGCTACGGGGGCCGTATCGCTGTCCCACGAGACGCTACTCGACGACGAAACGCTGACGGCGTCGATCTCCTCCTCAGCGTTGCCGTTGAACTCATCGATGTCCTCCGTCTCCTCCGAGCTGCCGATCCCGCTGTCGAGATGCGACGAAATCGAACTGCATAGCAGGCGCTCCTTGGCGCCATGCGAGATGTCTTCCCAGGACCGCATAAAGACGTCCTCCACCAGCTCCTCGGATAGGGCGTCTGTTCGCGGCTCGTTCTTCAGGTACCGGTCCATCTCGAGAATCGTCTGCAACAACGACGCATACACAAACACACACACAAACGGCCACAGACAAATGGTTATATATATATATATATATATATATATAGCATAATACACAACAAATAAATTAAACTAATCCAGACTTCAATCCAGAGCAGCACGTGCCCACGCGTGCAGAAATGTCAACGCATTCAACACCGTATGTCATCCCGACACTGCTAGCTAGTGATGGCCGGATCGGATCAGCACAATCGCGACCGAGTCGCGACAAAGCTCGGCCCCGAGAAAAACGATTGACGCGCGCGAAGCAGCGGGCGTCGTCGTCGTCGCCGCCGAAGCAGACGGATCGGCGGAAAAGAGAATTGCCAAATTCTCGAGTCGGAAACAAAACAGAACGGAGAGCAAAGATCAGGAAGGATTACGATAGCAAACCAGCCGAAAATGAAATCCCGTTGCCCGTCCGAGCGATGCTGAAGCTACTCGGTGCTTCGAGCTAGACGAACGAAGGCAACACCGACAAGAGGGGATAGAGGGCACAACATCGACGTCGAGCGTAGATAAACCCGCCATACGCCAGAGGTATTACTTGCGCCGAAAGCTAGTTTGCTTTTTATCACATCGTCAAGCAAACTACACATTTTGCCGTTGTCGTCATCGTCGTCGACTTCTTTGCGCAAAATCATAAACGGTTCTCAATTCGTCTCAATGGCAAAAGCTTGATCTCTGTCGAAACAGACAACTAGCAAACTAGAAATGGGGCTCTTCGCATAATAGGCAGGGATAGCGGGAATGATTCTACTCTTTTCATTACGGACCTAATTGGCGATTTGGCACTAAATTTTGTTTTTGCTATGCTAACCCTCGGCGTATTTTCCGTACACAAGAAAGCATGTCGCTTGTTACTAGGTTATTTTCGAGCCAAGCCATTATGCCGTTGCACTTACATAATGCAGACGTTTGAACGAAAACTTGCGAAACGCCCTAAATGAATTGAGCCATTGCGCTCTGTGTTTTTGGACTTGATCCAAGACGTTAAAGTTACGACGGTCCCTGCATGGATGAGATGCATCTCTCTGGCCATTACCAACTAATGGCATCACAAGACTATGGATTTCATTTACCAGCCGACTACAACGCTGCACTGTTTACTGGTACTGTTCTGCCCATGTCTAATTATTCTCGATGCGTGTTTCGTTATTCTGAGGCTGCTCAATTGTCGAAACTATTTCGTACCACTTAGAAACAAGCAGCAAACCATACGCTATTAGTCAATTGGAGAAGTCCGGTTTTCTCCGGACGTCTGGCTAAATATTTTAGGGCACACATAGTTCACGAGAATTGTTGTGTGGGGGCGTACACTTTTATGCGTTTGAGTTTTATGGTGGGTAGTGGGGAAACTTTAGAGCGAGGATATTCCCCGGAAATAGCCGTTGTTAGCTAAACGACGAGATCAGGCCAGCCTGGTTCTCGTAACGCTTGCACGCTTATACACGCTTAGAAAAGGACGGGGGGACCGGCGGGGAGAGCGGCACAGACGCTCACTACGCTACTAGCTCGCATCTGATTTACTGCAGGCTATTGTCGATTGCGTCATCAGACTGCCGACCGATAGATAGTTCGTTAACCGAGCTGGAATTCGAAATTTGTTGTTGTTGTTGCTGCTGCTGCTGCTGCTTTGGGCGGAGAAATCAAGAATCAGACCGCGCACGCAGCCATCGAAGGCGGAGCGCCAACGAGGCACTTCAACGACAACGGGAAATGTTCGAGAGAAAGCGCTGCTTCGTGATCGAGTTTGCACAAAAACGACCGTACTTCTTTGCCCTACGAGGCATGGCATCGTCCCTAATACCGCTTCAGCCTTCTATAGCACGCACTCGAACTGGCGGGCAAATTTTCGCTGGTCGGCAACTCGCGTTTGCTGTTGCTTCTTCTTCTTCTGCAGCTTCTAGGTCTTTGGAAGCTCCATGGTGATCTCTTCTAAATTACGCGATCGAAACGGTCTACATATACCCTCTGCCGTTGGCCGTCTTTTTCGTTTGCACTTATTTTTCCCTTTCTCTCTCCTACGTACTGTTTGTATCATTTCGGCTGGTGGACGATCCTATTGCATGCGCCTGTACGTGAAGTACAGAACGTATGTCGGCTCTAGGTCGGTTTTCGAAAAGATGATGTCGGTAATCGTTCGTTAGCGCTCGCATTTGTTTTGGGCACGCGCCTATCCGAAGTTGTACCCCTGTATAATATGAAGCGCAGTATTGTGGTATTAGTGTTGAATGAAAGCACAGCTATCGATAGTGCCCTAATGACAGTGGCCCTACGACGATGTTGATGGTGATCACCTACCCAACTCTGCCTAGTCGTTTCTTCCTTTACTGCTGTAACGGTTCCCGGACGAAGCGACATCGAACGGTCGGAAGAGAGACCTCGACACCAACGAGCAATGCTTGGGTGTGAGGGTGAAGGAGTGTAAAAGGAAAGTATCTCTCCAATACTCGCGTGTCTCTCTCTCGCTTCTCTCTATATCTCGTTCTCTCTCTATCTGTGTCGTCTCTCCGTTTGTCGCCTACGGTGCGAATATGATTAGCTAGCGCCAACTGTCCTTCATAGTGTGGGCCAATTCCTCCCCCGCAAACCGTTCGCCGATTGCTCGGCCCAGAACGAAGCTCATTAGAGTCCATGAACACCGATCGTAAGCTGCAAGCGCAAGCATGCTGCAAGTACTCCACCGCGAGGGAGCACGCGAGTTGATCTTCAAATGTGAGTGCGGCAGAGTAATTTCCATTTCGCACTACTTTTATCGTTTTCCTCTTTCTTTCCTCTTTGTTTCTTTTCGTCTAACTCCCCACTTTTTTTTCGCCGCCTCCGATCGCCCACTGGGGATGATGGGCGCTGTTGCGACTAAGATTATCATGATGGCGGTTTTGCAAGAACCCCCATCGTATCATCATGTGTGATGATGCACCGTGCTGCGTGGTCCACCCCAATCGCAGACGACACGGCCGTGTCTGTGTGGCAGTCCTGCAGCTGTTTTCGACTGGAGCGAGGCTGGGTGAGACAAACCCTGCGTGGCCTGCGCGTTTGTATGCATTCGAGAAGTGAGTTTGATTCCACATATCCATGCCCACAAACACACGCAAAAGCGATCCGAATATAAACTGCATTATCTTCCTTCCCTATCTCTCTGTTACTTTTTTCTTCTGCGCGTTTGGCCTCATTTTAATATTTGTATATATATATATATATATATATATATATATATATATACATTATGCTTTTTGCTTGCATACGAGTTCGAGGTCGGTTTGTTTACGCCGTAAATCGTCGAGCTTTGCATTGCGTGTGTTATTGAATCATCGCTACTCTTATGTGTATTATTAACGTTGTGTATGCTCGGTATGCATGCGGCATGCACACCAACCTATCATCATCATCATCACCACCACCACCATCGTCATCATCATCGGTAATGCTAGTAGTCGAATAACTGAAAAGCGATCATATTCCGATTACGGTAGCAAGTCGGCACGAACGCAGCACTGTCAGTGAGTTGGCCGGCCCTTGCACTATCGAACGCTCATGCACGACCTCTGCCAGCCTGTCGCCGCGGTCGTTGTTATTGTCATCATGACCAGGCTTGCAGGCGCCCCTATACGGTGCCGCCCCCATACTCGCCGTCGCCCACCCAGTCATCCACCGACCCATTCAACAGTCGCGCCCCACACGAAGGGGTAGCCGGCGCCGCCATCACCGGCGCCAGGCGCCGTAGCCTCCGCTTCCCGGCCGCTAAACGAAATCCATTGAGTAGATGGACTTGCCAACGCGAGCGGCGACTCCACTACTTTTTTGGACTATATCACTGGCGTAGATACGTGCACAGATACGACCCATACGCTTACGAGTGCTACAACTACTTCTACTACGACTACGGCGACTACTAGTGCTGGCATCTGCGAATCAGATGGCGATCATTTGAATTGAGCAGGCAGCGGCAGGCGAAGGAATAGGGCGAATACGTGGGTGCGGAGCGGAAAGCCGAGAGAAATACAGTAGGAGCTAGATCGGGCAGGGCGAAGGATAGACGGATATACAAGGAAAGAAAGCAAAAAAAGGGAAACAGAGATAGATAAATACAAATAGAAGCCAACAAAAAATAAGAGGCCAACATTATGCAAGGGACCTAAAGATCGCACAAATGGAGAGCAAGTGTATCGAAAAGTTCCTTCAGACCCCGCCACGTCCGAAGCTGGAGTGCGCACCATTTGCTGAACCTAATCGAAAATAAGATCTAGAAATCACGCTCGAAGATCGTTTGGCTCGAAGCGAGAGCGTCTATTGATGGCTGAGTGGCGGGGAGGGGGATCGGGGGGTACGTGTTGGTAACAAAGTACCGCTATTCCGTAACTATAGCCCCTGAAGTGCATATCTGGTGATTACTGCAACGTCGAGTCAAGCCGAGTTGGTCACGAGAATTTTGTGGGCTTCCATAAATACCATGCGATTATGTGTCAAGCGGCGACATAGCCAGATTTGTCTTCCCAAATCACAGCCACACACTTGTACACTTACACGTACATTTGTTAATCCAGTTCATCAACTTGGTATTAAATAAGATCGCTATGTGAAAATAGTTGTAAGCACTATTATGAATGTACGCTTACACATATGATTATGGTATATCACGTATAATCACATAGATACGCACCCAGGCATGTTATGAACCTAAGAACAGACGATAGCATTTATGCGAACGCATGCACCGTATGTCCGTAAGTTTTAGCCTGTAAACAGGGTATGTTCGGCCTGTCTACGCCATTGTCATATACCCGTCAATTCGAATTCACTGGGTATGACATTCGGCATGACAGGGATCAAGTCCTGCCCATGAATGGCCACTATTATGTGTCGTGCTAGAATCAAACGCTCACCCCATGGTATTAGAGGAGTCGGAGGTAATCTCCACCACACCCTTTCTCTCTGATTATATTGTAGAATAGAATAAAGGGTGCCTTTATTTTAGGAAAACAATAAAAAAAAAGGAGAACACTATCACAAGCGCGCACGCTAAGCGCTACAGTATAGACGAACACACTGAGTACGCGTGTTTGAACTTTTATGGTTCGACGTCACTTATTGTTTTCTTTTTCTTCCGAGAACTTACGCGCGAGTAAGATGCAGCTCCATAAATAAACCACGTTTGAAACATGATATGTATGCTCTAGGATTGCCTGCCCGCCTGCATAATATTCGGCGTTCAGCCGTCCAAAGGCACTACTAATACTTTGGGATACACATTGAGCATTGCACATCAAACATTTGCACGCAGTTGCCCGATAACGTCTCCTCTTTGCCAGGCAGTAGCAGTAGCAGCAGCGGCAGCGACAGTGAAAACAGCCGCGCCGAGGACATCATTGGAAAATCACGTGGGCACCGCCCTCCGACCCTCCGTGAGATGATAGGCAACGGATGATCGGGGAGGACAGCGATCGAGTAGAGACGAACACACAGTATAATGACCTATGTTCGTTACGCTTTCGCCACCCATAGCGCGGGTAATAGCGCTGCTCTAGTAGCAATAGACGTAGTAGTAATTGTAGTAGTAGTAGTGGTAGTAAGGCAATCTTGGGACAACGCTATGCTTGCGTGGCCTAGCCACGACGGGGCCATAGCGATGACTATTACGAGGGGTGGGCCTGTGTTGGGCCTTCGCCTGATGCCGCTGTCATTGCCAATCTCTTTTACGACAATCATAAAACATCGCGGCCAAGGCGACGAAGAGGTAGACGAAATGAAAGAGAGAATGACGACGAGGAAAACAGAAGAAGCTAAAGAAGGAGGACAAGAAAAAAGGGGAGAAACGACGCTGGGGCCGGCCAGTTTCCACAGGTAACATCGTGGTTGGCATTCGGACGGAGGTTGACGATCTTTGGGAGGGAAACAGGGGTGACAACAGCAATAGCAAAAACAACAACGACACGCCAACGAAGACAGCGGCAACTATGCTGACTATATATGACAGCAGGAGAGTTGCGGTCTTCTGTAGGATGGAGGGAGGATCGTAGGACAAGTCGCTACGGCAATACGACGCCAATTGAATGAGCGACCACAAGAAAAGCTACAAACCTCCCAGCCGTTTTTGTACGAGTATGTAGCACGTACTCCCTCGCCTGCATGCGCTGCCTACCACAAGGCCGGGAACAGAGCTTGCACGCGGGAGTGGAATTGATAGAGACGAACCGCGCAAGACTGAGTTAGACATTGAGACATAGCTAAAGCTGGCTAGCCGAAGGGAGAGTGCTCCTCTACAGACAGAGAGTAACAGATAAAGAGGCCTGGCAACTGTAAACATTGCACGGCTGGCGTCTATATCTGCACCACATGTAGATGCCCGTACGACTGGCTTGCTTGAGGCTAACAACCAACAACAGGAACAGGAGTTGTTTAGGCAAGATACTCGGATCTAGGTTAATCAGTGCTCGAGCACAGTAGATGAGAGGAAATAGGGAGAATGGACAGAGAGGTAAAGGCATAGAGAGAGAGAAAAAGGCGCAAGCGAAGACTTGCACCAATGACCCGATGGCCACGACTCATCTATTTACGACTTCATCATAATAACGATAATAACACGCGTGGTGATGTCGAGCTGATGATTCTGATGATATCGATGGTGGTGATCATGGTAATAATAGTAAACGCGTAATTACAGAGTGCGAGATGCGATGATGGTTGGGGTGGGCCCCGATTTTCAGGTGGTTGAGATCGGCGGCTCAATGTCGAGGTGAGCTTCCGCGTTATCATGTTCGTGTGTCAAGACGGCCACGACGATAAAAGAATGTCCTGGCTATGCCGCTACGAAGCAGACTGCTTCGTCGCAAAAGTAAATGTTCATCTTGGCCTATCGATGTGTTTCAGTGCTATATTACCGGCGGAAGTGGGAGGCTAGCCCCATGGGATAGCTCAGGCAGGGGGTAAAGCATCGTGCGAAAGATATATATATATATATATATATATATAGAGAGAGAGAGAGAGAGAGCAACATAAATAACATAAGGATAAAATAGAGCGATCCGAAATCAAAAGCAGGTAGCGCACAAGCAGTAAGGACATTTGAGAGTGTAAGATGGACCGATTGGTTGCCAGAGACCACCGACCGATACGGGCCAGCAGCTCTAGCTCTAGTGTCGTCGGGCCAATCGAATAATTGTCATCGCAACAAGCTTGTGCCGGTCACCGTAACGGCTACCACTACTTCGACTACTGGTAGCACGACCAAGGCCACCCTTCTTACCGCTCTCTCTCTCTCCCTCTCTCTCTCTCTCTTAATCTTAGGGCTTGCTACAACGAGGTTACACGAGGCTGCTCTGTAGTGGGAGCGCCGGGGGGCTGCGGGCGCTACGCGGGGTCGGTTACCTATCTACCTACCAACTCAGTCGACTTGGCTGGTGATCTAAATCCGTAGGGAAGACATGCTGCTGCTGCCTGACAAAGCAGTCGCACATTCCGCCCCGCACACTTGTGTCAGTTTGCCAGCCATTCTATTATTCAACAGCTACGGCCCGTAGGTGCATCGGTCGCGATTACGATAGCTTCGAGGCTTTGCTGTTCGAGAAGAAGAAGAAGAAGAGGAAGACGCGAAAGGACACAAAGTTTTGCTAGCTGGCACAAAGCTGGTGGTGCAAGGTAAGTTTCGGCCACAAAGGAGAATCACTGAACTGATAGAATGGCGGAATGGGCGGGAGTTGAGCGGGCGGCCAGGTAGGTATGCGAACATCCGAAACTCTGTGACGCCCGAGGAGTATATAAGAGGTCAGCTGGAGCTGAACTTGCTCCAACTGACGAAGACGCTTCGAAGAGAAGTCAGACTAGAAAAGTGCCTATATATATATTCACTGCTAGAACGCGAACTAGGCTATAGACCAAAGTAAACCATCTCCTCTCTCTAAAGTACAGTAGCAGTACTAGTAGTAGTAGTAGTAGTAGTAGTAGTAGCAAACTATCTAAAGTTAACGAAGATACAGCAGACAGAAATGCATTTGTATAGACTATAGAGACTCCTCATGACGCGTGATTGAATGAGCGAGACCGGAGACGGCCGTCATCCTACACAACAACCCTAACGAGGTCCGATGTCGGGCCGTCACGTCTTGCGGTGCACGTCAAACAGTGAAAGAACGACACATCGTTCCCGTATGGTGTGTTATCGACCTCGTCGCCGGGATTACAGTGGCTGGCTGGCCGGAGAAAAAGCGAGATCCGAAGAAGAAAGCAAAACAACACCAATAACAATAATAACAACAACAACAGCAGCAGCATTAATAACAACGACAACAACAACAACAACACGAACAAAAATCAGAACAAACACGAAGACAAAAAGAGTGGAAGAGACCCATTGGCAGGGTGGCGGCAGTCTGGCTATCTGTGCTGCTGACGGCGCTACTGTTGGCGTCGTCGACGTCTGTTGCCCGTCTGTTGGAGGTGTTCACCCCATCTCAGCAGGACAACGCCCCAGATCCTCCACTCCGCGCCCACCCCCGCGTCAGGTACGGCCAGCGGCTATCCAGCGCGGGCAGCCTCGCGGGGGGGGGATGGATGCCGGACACTTTCGGGGGATAATGTTGCGTGTGATCTAGTGCTGCTGCTGCTGCCATCTCGGCGGTAGCGTCGTCCGTCCGTTGTTGCCACCCGCTGCTACCGCTGCCGCTTGACTGACTATTGCCCGTATCGCTCCTGCTATTACTATTACTACTATGGTACTACTATGGTAGGGTCGGGTGCCCTTGCCCTTGTCTTGATACGATTATTGATATAATATTGGTGCTGCTCAATGAGCCGCGTTATTTCGGCAGACAAACCCCCGCGCTCGTCGCTTCAACACCCCTCCCCCCTTCCTTCCTCCGCCACTCACTCTCCTGCCTTGCGTGCTTCTCTTTTCTTCTCTCGTCCCCTTTCAATGGGGCGTGTGTCATACTGTGCCTATGAGCTTGCACCACTGCCGCCGGCCAGTACGGTATCTGGTGGCTGGATAACTGCTTCTATCGCTGGCCGGCGCAGACGGCATGGCGTGGCAACAGAAACACTGATGGTGGTGGTGGCAGCTGTTACAACAACAACAACAGCAGAAACAACACCAGCAGCATCAGAAACAACAATAGCAACAACAGCAGCAGCAGCAGAAATAACAATCGCAACAACCACAGCAGCAGCAGCAGCAGAAACAGGAATAACAACAACGCCGAAGAACAACAACAACAACGCTAGCTGATAAGAGCGAAAAGTTTTTCTCGACACCTCTTGTGGGTCAAGTCCCACTTGGATGGCATTCCCTCTCGGTGTTCAAGCGGAAGGGATTTCATCGTCGCCGGCTGCTGGTCAGTAGCAAACCCACTCCGATCTATAGTCCGCCTTCAGCCTTAACGGGCTCATACACAGCGGAGTACAGAAACTTACGCCAGCAACAGCAAAATCATCAATTCCCGGCCTCTATTCCCGCTCATATCGACGAGCGGAAACCGATGAAGTCGTAAACAGTACGGTGATACTAAGAAGCTGCGTGATTATTGTTCCACATTTGGTTGTTATCGCTGTAGTCGTGGTTTACAACCATATTCATGCATACATGTGTCTCGATTTTTTTCTGTAACACACGGGCGTGCCGTGTGATTCACATGGGACCACGTTGAGAGTCGTTGAGCATCGAAAAACCTTCATAGATGGGAGAAATGTGGTTTTGTCAATAAAAAAAACATATATATATATATGTTTTTTTAATTGACAAAACCACATTTCATATATACATATATATATATATATATATATATGTGTGAATGCACAGTCCTCCTAGAACTCTCTGAATGTTTTGGGCTAACCTTACCGCAAGGCCCGTTCAGCACAATTTGTTTATTTACCAAACGTCCTTTGCAGTGAAAAACCACTTAAGCTAAAACAGTCGCTTGCCCGGAACGTGTCAACCACAGTGTTTTTTTTATGTATGCATTATTAGCAGATATGCATATTAAAATGCTCGAGTGCAATAACCCCCTTTATTTTGAAAATGATAGCAATTCCATTCAAATCTTCACCCCTCTGCGTGCGTCTTTTACACAAGCATTTCATCCGCCAGATAATACCGGGATGATTTCAGGGGGTCATTCAACCTAGTTTGTTTGCTGTGCACTAACTCCATTCTCTAAGTGCCTTAAATATTTTGATCTAGATGGACGGGCTTCAACGCGTCGATCGGTGGGCATAAGGAGAGTACCTCGAGGAGGGAATCACGTGCACGAAGCTAGATTTGCCATTTTCTGCTTTTGCTCGTCTCTCTAGGCTCATCAGCATCACAAAAGTTAATCAATCTATAGGTTGAACTTTTGAAGATTGATTAGGGTGGAGCCACGACAGTGGGACATGTGGCAGAGCTCAAGTTGATGGTTTTTTGTTGATTCTGCTAGTACAGCTGTTGTTGATGTTAATGTTGATGTTGTTGTTGTTGTTGTTACTGCTCGCCGGCACCCCCAGCATTTTTTCGAACTTTAACAAGATCGCATGGCATTTTCGAAGCAAACTATTTAAGATGCCGCTTACGCCGGCAGCGGGTTTACACGCGTAAAACGTTCGGTAAGCTTGAGACAGGGATTTCATGATGTTAGATGGACGCACGATGCTGTCACTGCGAGGAAGCGCTAGACGAAACAACACTTGCAATAGGGTCCGACTAACGGATAGATAAATATTTTATCTTTTTTACAGATAGTTATTTAAGGTACTGAACGTGCAATGGTAAAAAAAGAGATATCACCTAACCTCTATTTTTTGCAAACATAATTAATATGGCTCTTTTGTTTTTGCTAGTCAGCAATAAATGCCTTTTGGACAAAATATAGTTTTATTTTGGGCAAAACTCCTTCTCTCGCAATCAGACTTTTTTTTAAAGCCATGTCCGCTCATTGAGTATAGACGATAGGCCATGCTGCTACATGGAATGTTGGAATTTTTTTTCTTATGAAAGGTTTTGAAAATGTATAATGTTCATGCGTCGCTGGCGACTGCCAGCAACTAGTGTGGGACTCACAAACCCACTAAACCTGTATTCCTCCCCTCCTCTAGGCTCGAAATAGCGTGGCATTTCTTCGACAGGGAAACCTCAATTATCTCAACATGTCCACTCATGCCGCCGCTCGAGGCATCTCAGACATAATATGAAATCTATCTATATATATATATATATAGTTTGACTGCTGACTGTCAAATCGAAGATTTGCCGTATATATATATATATACACATATATGCGCACAGACATATGACAATGAATCTTTATTATCACATTATTGTATATATATATATATATATATATATATAGAGAGAGAGAGAGAGAGAGAGAGAGAAATACATACGTTTACAACCGGAATACTCTGGCCGGGAAGTACTGGCTTTCAACGTACTGGTCTTCAGGTGGTCAGAAAGGGGAGAGAGGTCAGCGAGGAAAAGTCGTTTATGCTATCATCGCTCGCAACACTGTTGCATTTTTTATATATATATATATATTTATATGTATATATATATATATATATATATGCATATATATATATATACAAACATCCATATACATATATGCACATATATATATATATATATATATATATATGCTTTGCACAGTCATCTGGGGAAACGTTGCTGCAGCAGCAATAGCGCCAGCCCAAGTAAATATTCATCTGCTGTTCTCGACTGTGGCAACAGCTGCTGGTGCTGCTGCTGTTGTGGAGGTGGGGGCAGGCAAGTGCGGTGTTGCCGGGTACGTTATGTTGCCCCGGACGGCGGTGGCCCGTGCGGTCCGAACACCAGCCCGCTGTCTGCGTGGTGGTGGGCGCAAGCCGAAGACCAGGGACCGCAGCCGCAAGAGAGAGAGAAAAAGAGGGGAGACAGAGAGAGAAAGAGGGAGGAGACGGAGAGAGAAAGAGGGGTGGTGGCGGAGAGAGAGCGCAGCCCCATGTTGTTGTTGTTGTTGTTGTTGCTGCTGGTCCCTCTAATGCCGGCCGCTCTTTCTCGTTCTTCCGCTTCTCATCCTGTCGGCACGTCTACGTCAGGCTGTAAAGCGCCTGTTTATAGGCACACCTTCAGACGACCACCGTGGTCGTCTGGTTCGATCTGCGGCCGCGCCGACTGCTGCCGAGTCGTCGTCGTCGTCGTCGCCGCTTGGCGTGGTGGTCTCAAAAGAACGATGATAACAGCAACAGCAGCAGCAACAATAATAACAGCAACAACCAACAACAACACCAGCAACAGCAACAACAGCAACAACAACAACAACAGCAGCAGTAGTACCCATCCTCCCTCATAGCCATAGCGAGAAGCCAGGTATAAACTACCTATTTAGCAGTCATCCGCCTTGCTGACAACATCAACAACACCAAGAGCAACAAAAACAAGAATGACAACAAGAAGAGAAATTAAAACAACAACAAGTACAACAATAACTCCCACGACGACAACAAGAATGATAACAGTGGCAACAACAACTACTACAATGACAACAACAACAATAGCAATAGCTACTACGACGACGACGACTACAACAACAACAACAGCAACAGCAACACCACAGGCAGTGGCAGTAGCGTCGGGGTCGTGAATAAGCTTCTCGTTCTGCTTGCAAATTCATGGCGAATTCAGCGTTTGCGTCGCTGGTCTGCCGTCGTGTTCCTGCTCCGACTTCTCTCTCTACCGTTGCGTATATATATATATATATATATATATATATACACATACCTATAGAGTGGATATTTATATATATATATATATATATATATATATACACATACCTATAGAGTGGATATTTATATATATATATATATATATATATATATATATATATATATATATATATATATATATATACATACATCTATGTATATATATATATGTATACATAGATACATGCATATATATACATACATACCTATAGATGGATATTCTGCAGACACTGTATCTACTAGGTTGCCACTCTGCTATTATTACCACAGACTCATTTTCTATTGTTGTGGGCATTGTGGAATTTTAAACGGCACCGAAACTCTGGCCGTGGTAGTAAAGCCAGTTGCCGTATTTATAGTACTTGCGAGAATGACGGTGAGGTGGTGGCGGTGGTGGTGAGAAATAGGCTGGCGTTTATTACAACTGCAGGTAAATCTATGAGAATGGCATTGGGCTAAAGTTATTCTTTGCGCTGTTGTTGTTGCAGTTATTGTCGTCGCTGTTGTTGTTGTTGTTGTCGTCATTGCTCTCGTACGTACGCTTATGGCATCTTATTGTAGCCTGTCGATTCGCCTCGTCCATAGGAAAGGTGCCCGCTGAACACGTCGCCACTGCCATTGACTGCAGCCTGTCGCACCGCTGTTCTGGTAATGCTGCTACCGAGTGCTGCAACCAGACACTCCGCCAGCCGCCAGGTGTGTGACAAAAGACGATTTCGCTGCCGCTTGCCTTCCGCAGTTGGATCCCAGTTGGATTGCCAGTTCGCCGAACAACTCTTTCCGGGGAGCGCGGAATCCGGAGCGGAGACGGGGTACAACGAAACGGGCGAAACGGAGCACTGGCGGAGGATGCTGGAGTTCGTCGGAAGCGCAAGGAGTTCGAACCCGTTCATACACACAGCAGACATCACGGCAGGCAGATTAGCCGTGACACGTGGGCCGTGGGACAAGCTTTTCGCTCGCTCTAAGCTAAATATAGCGCCCAATGCACATGTGAAGCATACACACAGAACAAGAAAGAGAGAGAGAGAGCGTGTCTTGCAACAAGACTTGCAGGCGACTCACAAAGTCGGCTGGCTTCTGCGACGCTATACGCTACTCTGCATCTCTACCACCTACCACTTGCACTACGTTGAGCCGCCACGACTACGACCCGAGATTTGTGTGTCTCTCGTACACACAACCGCCGTCCATATGCGTGTTTGATACGACGCATATGGACGGGGCATGGTCTTCATTTGATCGCTTCGCTTGCTTGCTTGCTTATTGTACATCCCACGCCCCACACAGACACACACACACAGTCATCGACACGCGCGCGCTCGCTCGCATACACAGCAACATCCAGCAACCCTGATCGGAGAGTCATTACGCCATTACTTGCACTACCGCTGCGACTACTATGGCTACTATGATCACAACTGAGACTACTGTTACTCCTACTTTGGCGGTACTCTCGATGAGTACCGCCGGACTGAGTCGCCAGACTCAACGATTCAGAGTACCGAACGTTTTGGGGTATATCGTGAGGTGCGAGCGCGAACGACGTAAAGCCGTAACAGGACGAGTGCAATAAGGAGAAGAACAGTGCCAAGCAGGATGGAGAGGCAAACAGGCAGCATGAAGGAAACGAACTTTCTTACGTCTGCCATTGCCCAACTCCAATTGCCTTTCATCTTCTCGCAGCCTTACTGTCGCAGCCCCTAACCCCAATCTCCGGGTAGAAGCCTCTTTCGAGCGTCGGTTACGTCGGCCTGTCGTTGAGAGCGAGAATATCAGCATTGGCGACGACGGCGGCGGCTGCATTCTGCATCTAACGGTGTTGCAGGCCGAAATAGCTTCGGGATGAGGACCCAGTATCGCAGGCACGATCGGTAGAGCAGCACCACAAACTTGCGAGGGCTGCCCTCAGTACGGTTGCCGTCTTCGACCTCGCTGTTGTCGACATTGCTATCTTGATGCACGCACGGAAATATATATACACTGGGATAAACAGGTAGACACCGAACGTCAGCTGCTCCTTGGCAGCGACAAGGGAGTGTTGTTAATGTTAATGTAGTTGTTGTTGTTGTTGTTGCTGTTGCTGTTGTGGTGTAGGTTGGTGCAAGTTATGCAAAAAATGGCAAAAAGAAGACAAAGGAAAACACATTTAGAAGGACTAGTCAAACATGTCCGGCTAATATGCGTAAGCCTGGCGGGCGTTGATTGCGCTATGTCAATGCACCGCAAAAATAGAGCAGATAGTTAATCAAAGGGACTTCATTTACCAGATTGACGGCAAAGCAAATACATAGGCGGCAGGTAGTTCGTCGAGTCGAACTTACCCTGTCGAATGACAACATCTTAGCCTAACTAGTTCTTATCAACATAGATGCAAGTGATGTCGTGAAGTTGACCAAGACCTTCACAGCATTTGGGTAGAGGAAATGTACTGCTCTTCCTCTTGCTTGCGTTCTCGCTTTAATTCTGCCTCCGGCTTTGCGCCCACCTTCAGAGCAAACACATCTAAAACCTGCCGCGATCTTTCTAGCCACCTCAGCAGGTCACGAGTGGAAGATGGAGTATGTAGTGTCTGTGTGATCGAGTACTTCCTTATTACCAGTACGGCTAGCTCGAAATTACAGCGAGGGGCTTAAGACGCGTAGGGATTTAACCCTGTTGTGAATAGTTTTTTGTATATATATATATATATAGAGAGAGAGAGATAGAGAGAGAGATGCATATGTATATTGCTTACTTGAGACATACTTACCTGAACAAATCCTATTTAGGCCGGATACTTAATAAATAAGGTATAAGAGTAAATTATAACTCAATACTAAACATATGGTGTATGGATTAAAGATAATTTGTTACACGTTCTCAAATCCGGAGCGAATTATTGTCGTCATCATAACAAAAAGACTACGAGGAAAAGTTTTTTATCCGGCTTAAATAGTTGGACCCAATACCTAAGCATTAGGAAAGTATTTAAGAAAGTAGATGCAGTCGATATTTAAAACGACGGACAGACAAGATGAAGTCCTGTTAAAGGACATTTTTTTTGGTAATTGATCCCGTTTTTGTTTTGGCACAGCTCCTCTCTCCACTTGCGCCGGTATTTCGTGCGATTCGCAACGCACAATTTTGCACATTTATATACTATTGCAATTATACCTGTAAAAAATCTTGGTAAGTTCAAAGTCATACTAAACGTCCTCAGCCGATCGGGCAGCTACGATGTGACAACATGTACAATATTTAAGACTTAGACGCACTAAGTCTGTTTCTGGCGTCACTAGCTTCGGATGTCTTCGAAAAAAGTCAGGGCCTTGTATCACTTGTCTTCAAACAACTACGAACTATTTGAGTCATCTTGGTGGCGGTCTGCTATCTATCACGCCGCAAGGTTTTGAGCGGGCCGACACGTGGGGCTGCTGCAGGTCTATCCGCAGACTCGCAGCTGGCTGCGCGCGGAAATCAGGATCATGAGCCGCGTATTTGTCAGTCAGCGTTGTAGGACGCCGAAGGCTCGGTTCGGTTCAGCAGGTTTTCTGCACTCCGTCGGGGTAATCTCGTCGTAATCGATTCACGCGCGCCACGATGATGATAGATTGCTGCTCTCATTGACGCTGGCGACGAGGACGACGACGACGATGCAGAACGTGCTACATTGGGACGGCTCGCACTGCTGACGCCAACGTACCAGAGCAGACGGTGGCGTGGGCTGGCGGCATGTTAGAGGACCTTTGGTCTCCATTAAAGCTATAAGTCGCTTATCAGAGAGAGTCGAGTCGGGTCGGGTAGAGTCGGGTCTACTATCACAACTACTACTGCAACGAGTTCAAGGAGAAGCGCCGGAGAAAGAGAGAGAGAGAGTGAGATAGAGAGAGGAAGAGGAAAAGCAAGGTGGGGAAAACTAGGACATTCGAAATCCCGTCGTCGGCTCAAACCATCAATGAACGCGGCTAGCCGAATTAAGGCATGGCCTCCTCTTGCCTCTTTTATTCTCTCAACGTTATCGTTTTCCTTTTCTCTGTCTCACTTTCCTCTATCTTACACGCAGCTGCCTAGTTACTTCAATTGTCTAGAGTTGTCCTAAGTGTAGGTGGTGGATCAAATTCTCCTCGACTGACAGAACTCACTCAACAGCGTATCCTACACATGACCTATACATATACTAGATACGTCGTGATCGATGTTGTGCTTGTCTCGGCTGCCCTGTTGCAAGAAAAGACGACACCGGCATCTCTAGTCTGTAGCAGCATCCTATATCTAAATAGATCTGTTTTTTTGGAGTAAGAATAGGCTGCTGGTATATTTGTATGCCGGTGGTTCAAAGAAGAAGGCTCTCTGCAAGACGCTGCTTCCATTCCAATTATGAGCGACCGCTCATGGCGGCACAATTGACGGTGATGACAAATCACGGGCGATGACGAGGCGAAACCAGAGTCGAAGGGGCGATTTCTCGTACATTGCTCGTCCACAGAATCGTGCTGACTTCCTCGCGGCGGCCGACAGCTGGTACCGAGGACAGCCGGACATCAGCCGCGGCAGCGACATGGGTGGCGCATATCGGGCGACACATCCAGGCCAGACGACCTCAATACGATTCTATAGGCTTCATATATATGTACATATACGTACATATATCCTATGACTCGACGTCCTCGCTCGACGCTCCGGGGGTTGGTTTATGTCGCTTTTATGTCGCCAGCGACGACGATGGCGACGACTGTCAGCCACCAACAAGGGATAGCTAGAAGGGCGGGGGTGGTCACATTTTGGCACCCCGTCCTTCCCGACTCGGCCCCAATGCCTCCTCTGTTACTGCCGCCGTGGCCGCGGGGCCGCCATTTGGCCGCTCGAGTTGGCCTGGCTCGATGATACACACGGGCCAACAACGAGCACCGCTACCACCACTACTATGACCATGGACGACTACAGCATGACTGTAATTTGGCTTCCTCTAGACCAAGTGACCGTGAGAGTCGACCATATATATATATATATATATATATATGCGTATGTCTAGTCATTCTAGTCGTCATAACTCGTAAATATAAAACTTAACGGTGGGCCGCTATTACCACCATCACCACAGCACACGCGTGCTCGTAGGGAGGTGCCTAAGGCTAGGCTCTATGTAGGGCCCAAGAAGGGTGTTTGCTCGAGTGAAACGGGGAAAGAGGAACAGGGGAAAAAGGAGTCTGAGCGAGCTCAAGTTTGTCTGGCAGACACGACGATGGGACGATGATGCGACGATATGATAGAATAGCTAGCTCGGTTGTGGCGATCGGCCCTAGTCTGTATCTGGCGACTCGTGCCCTGGCTCCGGAGCCAGACGTGTGCTGTTTCGATGCCTGGAACGCTGCACGCTCTCTCGAATCGCAGCCACAGTCGCAGTTGATGCTGAAGCAGCGGCCGCAGGTCGACTCCACCCCGCGCCGAAGTCCTAGCTGACTCGCCGTCGCCGTTCATGCTGCTGCTGATGATCCATATCGGGGGCCGAGATAGAGTAGCAGGAAGAAGAGAAGGAGGCCCGGAGACAGTAGGGGGGTGGGAGGGGGCGAGGGGTAGAGGCCAATGGGCGGGAGATGAAGGGTGGTGTATGTGTGATGCGTGGCTGGGGGTGCGCGAGGTTAGGGGTCTGCCAGCGAGGTTCAGATGCAGGCGGAACGGGCCGTCGGGCGACTCTTTCGGGCTCGCCACTACTACTGCAGCCATTGAGGAGGATAACTTCCGCCCTCTCTGCCCCCATAGGGCTGGGTCTAGACTTGGGCTGGACCTAGATCCGCGTTGGGCGTCGACTTCGGCTCGGCGCCGTCGTAGGCGCTCCACCAGATCTCTGGCTTGTCGGCCGCCGTTAAACGCGACGTCTCTGTCTCATTCTCTCTATTCCTCTCTCTCTCTGTCCCCTATACCCTCCGTCTCCCTGCCCGGCTGGCGCCTGTCTCGAGTGCTCGTTGGGCACGAGACGACGATGACGACGATGTCAGCGGCGACGATGGCCAGGTGGCTGATCTCGGATTCAATCATGTTCATCATCTATCTTAAGGCCATTCTCATGCCAGAGTGCCGAACAAAAGGGGATGAGGACAGCACTGCGGCACCAGCGGCAACGCCGACTACGACACCCAACACTCACAGACCCCTATTATTACCGCAAAAAGGAGCAGCAATGGATGTTGCCGGACTCTGCAAGGTCGAAATAGTTAAGGCGCCCGCGCCTAGTCGAGAGTTACGAGCGAAAAAAGAGACAGAGAGTGTGTAGGTGCAAGAGGAAAGAGAAGAATAGATACATGCTGGTCCTGTTCGAAAAGCAGGTCACGATCTGGATGCGAAGCAGCGGCTCGTATCTTAAGATACCTGCCGCGTCAAAAGCCGCTATCAGCAAAATGTTACTAGTACGACTGCTAGGCACGTGTGAATGAATGGATGTGACTAAAAATAACGCAGTGTCAATCGAGACATGTAAGGCTCTCGTAGAATAGGTTATGTCGTCCTAAGTGTAGGTGTAAGTCGAAGATTTGTAGTTGCCCATGGTCTAGTGCATATTCCAGGCTTTACAGCGAGGTTTTCCGATGCTTTGTAAATAACGGTTACCGGTTTGGGCAAATTCACTTTCTTAGAAACGGCTGCATACTGAATTGACTCCAGTCTGCGCTAGCCTAAAGAATCACTGTGGCCCGAAGCGAAATGGGAATCGTAAAAATCTTTTGTCCAAAATAATTGGCCAGAAAATTTGGCTGGTTAGTCGATAGCTATCCGCGAGGCCAGAGACCGGCGGCTACATCGGCGAGACAATAGCAAATTCAAGAACAGTACACTCTATACAATGTGTTCTTTATGTGAAAACGAATACACACTGTGTCAAAATAGAACGCCCCAAGAATCCCATATGGAACGGATGAATCTTGATTGAATGATGAAGATTTCGCCGGAGAACCACGCGAGATTGAACAGTGAGCCGATAAAGGGACTGAAAAATGCAGAGTGTCTGAAGAAAGGTAAAGACGGGACGCGGAAGGGTGATATAGCAAAATAACGTTACCAATTGCGAAATGTGCAATGCAAGGCGGGCCCGGTTATCTACTTTCTCCATGTCTTTCTCTATCTTTCTACATATATATCTTGTAGTGAGTCCGAGATGTGTTTGTACGTCGTGTTTAGAGCGTTCGACGGTCGAGGACGCCGCACAACTAAAAACCAGTTTTAGCAGGCCCGGCGGCGGCGGCCGCTGTGACTGATAGAGTTGATACGTGACGCTTACGTTCCAACTTTTTTGGCGTTCAGTCGCCCTTTCCTTGGACTGACGGTCTGCTACAACTATTACCACCGCTTCCACTATGACGTCTACTATTATCACCACTATCACCACCCAACCTTACCTACTCTCTATGCTCCGTCGGATAGCTCTTGAGAGGATGACACCCCCACTCAACACTGCAACGCGCGGAAGAAACCACATCACGCGTGACGTAGTCAAATGGCCGGGGTAAACGGTCTAACCTTCATAAGAGGAATAGAACAGCATGTCCAACAGCTAGACACCGTCATCTTCGCGCCTCAGTCAAGAGGCCATTGTCACGAGGCTGCTGACGTTGTTCTTCTTGGAGAGAGGCAACCGGCAAATAAACTGGCGAGTTAGCGCAGTTTGCAGTTGCGCCACTGACGCGAGCGTTCCTCGACGGCACCCTCCCGCCGAGCTCGGCTTGTCCCATTTCTGGGGCCTTTGCCCCCCCCCCCCCCGCCCGTACCCCTTTGCCTCGCTGCGCGCACATTACAACAAACGCATCTGTCCATTTACCCATCCACCCACTCACCCACCACCCCATCAGGTTTTCGTTCATGATGCTGTCATGCCTACATGGGCCGCAGTAGCGGTGGAAGCAGGCGGCGACCCTCCACCGCTACGCGACGCCACGCCACGAGCCGCCCGATGACCGTAGTCTTCATTTTGTCAGCCAGTGTCAGATGCTGTCACGCCAACACTGACCTGATCTTTCTAACACCCCGCCATACCGCTCAGTGGGAGCTAGTGCAAACGCTGCTGCTGCTGCTGCCGCCGCCGTTTCTAGTCTGCACGACGTCAGATCATATTGTGCATCTCGAAGAGAAGAATAGCAAGGCGGACGCGTAACAGACGTGTATACATGCAGATGCCCGTCTGTACGACCGTCTGGCAGCGCAACGGATGGACAGGATCATCAAAGTGCACGCGTCTCGTAAGGCCTGCTGCCCATGGGCTTCACAAGCTACTAGATTCCGCTGCTGTCGCTTGGCTCCGCTCGAAGACCAGCAGTGGAGTCATGCGTATCTTCAAAGAGGTTCTTAAAGTCACCAGCGTCGTGTGCACGCCCACCACGCTAACTACGCGCCTGCTTTTTCTCTTATTGGCTCTTTTCCGCATAGAGCGTGTCTACAAAGCGTATAGCTAGCTCCAACACGAAATGATCCTGAGGTCTTGGGCAATAAACGCCCAATGGCGACAAGGGGAACGAGGAACAGAAAGAGAATTGCCATGAGTCCGAATGACAGGGAATGAAGGAGCAGAGCAAAGCAGAAAGGCCGGCTATCAAGACAACAAATGAACAAAGCCATGCCTATTTTGGCAAGGGGGCCGCTGGAAGCAGACACGAGCTGCGTAGGCAAGCCGTCATCTACCTGCTATAACGTGACGCAGAGAGAGAGAGAGAGCGCGCGCGCAAATGAGAGAGTCAGACCGGGAGAGAACGGGACCCTCAAGAAATTTAAAGATCCACTGAAGAGGATATATATCACTGGAGGTTAGGCCGGTGCGAGCGCTCGCTGTTCATCCTTGACCGTTGAGCTGGGCCGTTGGGTCCGGCCCGGTCGCCGATACCGGGGGCAGGTAATATTTTTGGCGAAGCTGGCACGTACACGAGCCGGAATGAATGCAAGAATAACAGCGAGAAGTAGAACGGCGACGCGCAAACTGTTTTCGAGACCCCGGTGTGCCGCTGCCAAGCGACTGAAGCTAGTAGGGTTGCAGCGACGTCACTTTGTTAGCTCACTCGACAACGAGCCTCGGATCTCCTCAAAGAGAGAAACCCCGCCCCACGAACAGGCAGTAACTCAGTTACTCATACACAGGCATAGGCACGCATACATAGGAAACTTACTCGCAGTGTCCATGTGCCTACTACGTGGGACCACGCCATCTTGCCTGTCGAGGCTCTTTGCAATCGGCCGTCTGCGCCGCTACTGTGGACCAGGAGGTAACCTAATAGCCAAACGCCAGTCCGCGTCTCCAGTCGGCGGAGTCGATGCGTGATGTCATCAATGTATTGTCTTGGGCCGCGATTCGTTGGGGGGGGGGGGGGGGCGCGACCTTTCTTCGATGGCGACCACCGGTCACCGGGCGCCCGGGCCGCCGGCTGTCCATCAGCTAATCGATCGGCCCAATATTGCAATGCTGCGCTTCCTGTCTACTCTGATACGTCATCTCTGCTCTGCCCGCGCATCTGTAACTGGGTAAACGGGTTGCGACAGTCTGGAACTGGCTGACCCAGGCTACATAGCTGAGGTAAATTAACCGTTGTACAACGTTATATTGACAATATTTTGGAACCACCCATTTCGCAGTTAGTCCACAGGACACTAGCCGCCACCACTAGGGGGCGGCGGCAACAACAACAACAACATCATCATCATAGAAACAGAAGAAACCATACCCCCGCACCTCTATAAGTCACGCGGGTATGTGTTCTAGCGGTGCTAAGCTGGTGGAGGCAGTAATATGTAGGGTTTAGTTACAATACACTGTAGTGTTTAACCACTAGGTACTGAACTACTAGGCATGGTGTTGGGTGTTTACTGTCAATCTACACATTGTCTTGACTAAGCAATGATCTGCAATGAATGAGAATGTAAAGTAATGACTAGCTGCAAACAGTAACAACGGTAAAGCCGCCCGATAACGTTTGTAATAGGACAAATATAGTGAAATATGATAGTGGTTTAATATGAATAGATTGTTGTCTGGAAGGAGACGACGTCGATACTAATACGGAACATTTGTCTTAGTTGTTAATGATAATCGTTAACTTAGAAAGAGCCCGAACCTGAGCAATACCATACTACTAAAGACTGGTCTGTCAACCCGTAGACAGACGGCTTTCGTTCGCCGTACGTCCAGACCGTTCTCTGGCGTTCTCCGCCGTGATAGGCGTCTTTTAGGCGTCGTTGTGCCTGCCGCGAGCGCGAAGCGTAAAGCAAAAATGTCCCCTGTCTGGATCTCAAAAATTCGTTTAGATGTTTGAGTTGCTGCTGATGCAATAATGAAGGCAAGCTCTAGGCCTCAACGAAGCTTCAACGAAGCGGCTCGGTGAATAGAGTTGGTAGATGGCGCCACAACGATGACGTTGGGCCGCCACGACATCGAGGAAAAATTTACGGCCTGGCTGGCATCTTCACTTGCTGATCAGATTGATCTCGTCGGGCGGCCTGTCTTGTCACGGTCGCCGTCGCGTCGCGTCGCCGGCTTATCGAAGCCATCGTCTCCGTTAGTCGATGATGACCAGCGCCTGTTCGCCAGGCGCGTTCGTTTTCGTGTCCTCGGATCGTTGCAATAAGTTTCGGCAGCGCTGAGGGAGCAGATTCAGCCGACAATCGGGCCCGAACTGTCGCGCCTTCGCCGTTGCACTGTCTTCTTGTTCTGCCTGGCTCGTCCTTCGTTTGGCCTAACTATTCGTTTGCGCATCGGTCAACTGGCGCCACGTGTAAAGTCTCGCTCGCCAGGGCGGTGCACGACGGTCGGGTCGGGCGAACGCGAGCTAAGTCTACAAAATCGTCCACTCATTACCGATGACGAAGCTCCACCAAGCGACACCAAGGAGCGCTCACGTTGAGTGGTAGGGTTACTTACGCTCTACGAGTGCAGAGGCTAGCCAAGTAAGCGGACAAACGCGTACAAATTTGCTCAACGTTTGGTTAACACAAGTGGCTGTCGTGAATTGCATTCGTCTGTCCGGTACGTGAGCTTCCTCTTCCGAAGGCTAAATAGGGCCAGAGGGGGCAAGAATAGAAAATCTCAACAAAATTAGCAGCGGCAGACGTATGAAGCTTCCATAAGGCAGGTCATACACGGATTCCTTGAACACTTTCAAAGGGACGGGACCTGCCGCCTGAAAGAAAGTTCATCAAGAAGAAGCTCACTTATCGTTATGGATACACAACACCCGGGCGACAAAATACTGGAGGAGGGGACTTTCAAAAGAAATCTGCAATGCACAATGATAACTCCGGGGGCTCACTAAGTTGTGTGCAGTCTATTCAATCGATCAAACAAATCTCTCACTCTATCTCCATCAACCTTTTTTCGACAAACAATAGAAAATCAACGGATGATCGCGCTACAGCATAAAACATTGTCGTTATGAAATGCATCTACGTCTAGCCTATCCCCCCGACTACTTCTTCTTCCAGAGACAAGACTTTCCTGCTTGGCATACTTCTCACATTGTTACTGTTTCGTATGAACGATACTCTTCGATGTTTCATGCAGATCATGAGCGTACACGCAAAACATCATGGTAGCTGTTATTTCTCTGAACAATAATATTAGTCGTATAATCATTGCGTAGCGTGACAATCATAGCAACAATAGAAAATATTCATAACAATAGTGACACAGCAGGCAGGAGTGAGTCGCCGTTGGGTCACGGCGCGCCAGACGAGACAGCTCAGAGCCCGGTAGTCGGTACAGTGAGTGGCATGAGTGCAAGTGCCCCGCGCGAGTCTACGGGCGGCCGGGGGGTAGTGGGGTGAAAATCGCCGAGAACGCCAAGGCGACTTTGACTGGGCCGCCATCCATCATGCTTGACAGCAGAAGCAGGGGCGGCGACGGGCGATAGGGGCCAGTCACTCAGTCAGTAAAGTCGGTCGACAAAGACAGCGAGCGCCACGCGGCCGCCGGGTATAACCATTTAAAATTCGCTTGGTCTTTTCTCCGGCAGACGTCCGGCACTACTGGCGTTCGCAATCCGTCGTCGCTGAAATTCTATTATCTTCTACTCTTCGGGTTGGTGCTGTTGTTGCAATTGTTGTTGTTGTTATTGTTGTTGTTGTTGTCGTTGTCGTTGTTGTTGTCGTCGTCGTCGTCATCATCATCATCATTATCATCGTCGTCGTCGACACCGTTACTGTTCTTGTTGCTCTCTTGTCCTGTATTGTTGTTGTTGTTGTTTTTGCTGTTGCTGTTGTTGTTGTTGCCGTAATATTCGCCGTTGTTCCAGACTGAGAGACGTTGGCACACGACTCGGGTTCCTGTGTACCACGGACAGTATTCCCGTAGCCTACATCCTCATGCTCCCTTTTCCCGCCCGCCTGCCGGCCTGCCTATCTGCCTGTGTGTCCTTCATCATCCCAGCCTTCGTCGTCGTCGTCGTCATCATGATCATGATCATCATTATCATCATGATCATTGTAATCATCATCATCATCACCCTCACTACCACCACCACTGCTACCATCATTGTTGTTGTCGACATCGTCGCGCTCGCTAGCGCGACACCCCCCCCCCATATCCTTTCTTCAAATCCGTCTCGGCGGCAACCTGGCTAAAAACTTGTTCACAATGCTTCCACTCGTCCGTAATAGTCCCCATTCTTCGCCCGGCCCTGCCCTATCGCCTCTGCCGAACCCGTCACCACCGCTTCCGGCTTTCCTGGTGGCGGCGGCGGCGGCGGCAACGGCAGCGTAAGCTTCGATGTCGGCGGGCATTCTTGTCTGCTAATGATACAACACCCTCTAACAACAGACGACGTTCTTTTTCTTCTTCTTCTTCTCCTCGTTCCTCTTTCTCGTCGCCATGAACGCCAGAACCACAAGCATCATTCCAATGCTGTCCGGTCTCCGGAGCCTGGGGCCCGGCATGCGTTGGACAACAACAACAACAACAACAGCAACAACAATGAAGACAGCAACAACAACAACAACAACAACAACAACAACAACAATGAAGACAGCAACAACAACAACAACAACAACAACAATGAAGACAGCAACAACAACAACAACAACAACAACAATGAATACAACAACAACGACAACGATGATGACTCCAACGACAACGAATATCGCCTCAACGACTCACGATGACACACATATGAGGCCCTTTTGTTTGCACTGTGACAACCATCGTCGTCCGGCCGTGCAGTGCTGCAGCAGCGTAGAAGAGTCTGGCGTACCGTCGTACGCCGTTGCGTTGGACAGGCGGATGATGATAGACAGGTCTTTGTGTGTGACATCAGCAGGCAAAAGGCCCCAGTCTCCGGTCCCTTCTGTGTTTCGTCGGCCGCCCTTTGCCCCCCCCCCCCCTTTTGTCCACGACGTACTATGCTGCGATGGATAGAGACTACGCGACTAGATACCACGATTGACTACACTACTACTACTACACTACTAAATCCTTCCGGAGCTGACTCTCAGCCAAGATTTAACGTCCATGGGACTGCTTTTCGCATTGCTTCATAGACGGACTCCCATAAATACAAATCGGTGCAACAGTAGGGCTCGAACCCGCGCACCTGCTATGTGTCTCCTCCGGTCGCGAGGCGCAGACGAATGCACTCACCACGCCACCGGGCTCGACACTACTACACTACTGCTACTACTAATACTACTACTTACTGCTACTACGCTACTACTACGGGAGTCTTCAGAGCAGGCCGGCATAGATAAACTGGTCGCTGCGGGCCAGCAGCCGAGACCGCAGATAACTGAGCGTATCCATATCAGTCAAATTACTACTCATACACGACAGGCGGTAGTGGCTGGGTCGGGCTGTAGCCGAAGAGCCGCGTATTGAGTGGCCAAATCCGATCAAGGTGTAAGTATTGACATCTAGTCCACGTGTGTACATGCTTACGTACGTATGTATGTATGTATGTTCGGATGTATGCGTCGCACAATGTTTACATGTGCGCGCAAGGAGCAAGTACAGGCGGCTGAGATTTTAACCCCTCTCTTCCCCCTTCCCCCCTCCCCCCCGCCGGGGTGCAACTTTGAACGATTGCGAAAGTTGAAGGGTTTAGCCGGCACACGGCGGTGAACGGGAGGAAAGGGAGAATACTCTAAGCCGACCCTTAGGTGAAACCGGCGGCCGCTGAAAGCCTTGCGTGGTGGACCTCGGATGGCAGTACCAGAAGAGCAGCAGTAACCGTATAACCGTGTTGAGCTTCGTGTTGTCACCGAGCAGAACTGCGTGTCTGTCGCCGAAGGTGACAGTGATGATATCCGGCTGGGGAATTGACAACCGGATCTGGATTCACAGCTCCCCCGTCACTTCCCGGCTTGCCGGCACGCTTGGCCCGCGCACATTCTATTGTTCCGTCTTATATTTAGTCCGTGCGTTTCGGGGAGAGCTGGCTTCCGGAGATTTGGTCCGTTAGGGAGTAGAAGGAAAAGCAGAGTCAACGGCAAAAACATTGGCAGCGCCTATAACCATTGCAGCTATTGTAGCGACAGCAGCCACAAGTAAATTAAAAACGAGACGATTGAGTCGTTTTTGATGCCTCGATGATTATTTTGTGATCTAAAAGTATTTGAATCAGGGAGAATTGCTTTAGAGACTTTGCTACAAACACCGTAAGAGCAATGACTTTACAGGCATTGCAGGATCAAGACGACCAAAGCATGGCTTCAAACTCTCAAAATGTCCAAAACATGGATTCTGCTTCATAATTTGTCGTGCAGTGGACTTCTATGCGGCACTAGAGATATCTGCGTTTACAAGTATTGAGCGGCGCTACGTTGACTAAACCATAGTGCAGATGTTATACCCACATCGCGAGTGCCAGCCGCGTCGTTCGGCATATAGCTGGAGTTGCCTTAGATTACACTAGCAGACTACACTTGCAGCTAAATATCACTGCAACAATTCACTTTGCGGCTTTTAGGTCGTTAAATGGCCACATTACCTTAATATATTTCTTTGACATAGCCTTTGTATCGACTCTGGCAAATGGCTTTTAGTGGACGAAACGGCGAATTGAAGCCCCAAGTCCCACAACGGTCAGTCGGTGGGAAGAACAACTCTTGCAGGACGAGTATCAAGCAACGGAGCCTAGAGTAGTCATTGTATACCTTGATGCTTGCGCAAATCCAGGATACTACAATATACCAATGACCTGCATGCACATCGTGCACTTATATAAACAACCTGCTCGGTTACATAACACTTGCATGTGATGCACGACAACGTGTCAGATATTCATGGCACTTGTATTGAATGTGTGCAGGCGTGGATGCTGGAAGGCGAGCTGAAGACACATGACACAAGTTATGAGGTACCGCGACTTGTCCGACACGATGATGTCCATACCGTGCAGGGGAAGCTGTGAAAGGGAAAGACGTGAAAGCTTGTACCGGCGGCCTCCCGGAATGCCAGGTAGCGTTTCGTCTGCCACCAACACTACTGAACGTAATGCTTGACGCTTGACAGCCCACGATCAATCCTTTCTGTCTCCTTTCCTTCCCTTCGTCTGCTGGTCCGTAGTAAAGTCGCTGTGTTTGTCGCCGCCTGATCCCTGGAGCGCGGAGTCCCGGCGGGGATCCAGGCAGTGATCCGGTCAACATCTGGCCCTTAACTAATCGCCATAAAAACAGCACTTATTGGACGGATGGCGAACGCGCACCACGTATCGAGCTGATGAAGGAGCGGCCAGGCCGGGAGACACCTTCCCTCCCTCCCTCTTCCCGCCCGTTTGTCCCCCCCGCTTGGCGCGACGGGACTGGTGGGACTGGGCGAAACGGGATCGATTGTAATTACATGGAAATCAGAGGAAATCCCTTCCCATAGCCACGCACGCACACACATGCAGTGCCCCAGCAAGCGCACCCACAAACAAATCGACAACGCAGATGGCAGTCATGTGCTCAACCATTTTATTGCCATGATATATATATATATATATAAACAAGAAAAGACCGGCAAATTCGAATTCATTGAATTTTGTTGCTATATATAATTATATATAAAAAAAGACCGGCAAATTTTAATTCATTACATTTTGTCGCTATATATATATATATATATATATATATATATATATATTACTACCTTAGCTATCGCTAGAAATAGTATATTTACATAAAGGCTATTTTTTTAAATGTAGTATTTTTGGTTCCGTGTCGTAGATCTTCAGTACAAAACAAAACAAGTAATGTTTTAATTTGACAAACACGGCTGATTTTACGGTCCTAAACAAATGTATATATATATATATATATATATAACAGCCTGCATCCGCGTGCACGCCGCGGTACATCAATGTTACGTTTACAATATAGACTATAGGCAATTGCCTTTGTTTCTTTTACTATCGGAATAAGTGAACTGAGATAAGGCACAGCTATTTACCTATTGCCTATGAGTGCGCATTTAGAACGTTGTTGTTAATGATGTCGTTGCTATTGTTGTGTTGGCTATTGTTGTTAGTTTTGTTGTTGTTGTTGTTGTTGCTGTTTTTATTGTTGCTGCTGCTACTGCTGTTGTTGCAGCGTCACGCGGCGTGGTCGACATCGTCCTGCCATAATATCATTAATAAATCGCTGTCAGCGTTCGTGGTGATGACGGCGGCCTTTACCGCAGCACCCATAGCTCCAACGAATAAGCCTTCCCACACCAGCCGAAGCTGTAAGTATCAAGGCACGGGCCAGCTGGAAAGCTAGAATCAGCCATAGGAGGAGTTTAGCAGCGTTTCGACATCGAGTCGGCCTCGTTGTTGTTGCCGTCGTCGTGCTGGAGCGGGCTCTGGTCCTGCCAAGCGAGCTGCTGGCCGCGCCAGACCAGGAAACGTTGAATACAAACGCTAGCAATAAGGATATTGCAGGTCCCGTGCATCAAGCGGCCGGGACAGGCTAGACTCGGCCAAACCAAGGCAAGACAAGACGAGGACAGACAACAAGACACCTTCCTCTGCCTTCCTTAACTGGCTGACTCCAGAAGTGGACTTCGTGCTGCCGCATAACTGCGTAACGTAGCGGACTTTGCCGTCCTTCTCCTGCTTGTTGTTGTTGTCGTGCTTAGTTAGAGTGACATGCACGCCGAGAAAGCATATGTACGGGGTGCCACTGCCGCCACTGCTGCCCCTGCTGAAAGGATGTTTATGGAACGCATTGGTCCGTGTGGGCCCAAGGGATGATGGGAGGCATATGGGGAATAGGACAAAGGAGTTGTTCGCCTGTTCCATCCTCCGCTCGATGTCCCAAGCTGCCCGCTTTTGCGCTCTCAACAACTAAAGAGTTTCTACCTCGACTGCGCTTCCCGTGCAAGAAGCGCAACCGTCAGAGTTTGTACTGCCTCTGCGTGCTTAAGGCTGCTGCCGCATCTGCTACTGCTGTTGTTATACAAAAAGCCAAGAACAGCTTTCAATATCCTCCATCTCGTCGTCGTCGTCGGCGTCGCTGTCGTCTCCTCCTCGAGCGTCGTTGTTCTTCCCGTGTAATAAACAGGAGTATCGTAAACGATTTTAAAGTGGAGTGCAAGACAATGCAGAAAGGAGGAGGTCGAGAAGAGCGACGGGAACGAGAAAGAGGGGGAAATCGAGAACGACGTAATCACTAACTCCTTCAAGAAGAAAGAGAATCGATGCGCCACTGCACGACAGTAGCGTAGAGAGTGATGGTGCACTGAGATCAAATGGTGCTAACCCCCCCCCCCCCGAATGGTAGATCCCGAATGTTTTTTAGTTCGCCCGATAATTCCTGTGGGCTGATATTGTCTCCAAGGGGAACAGGGCAGTACTACTGAAAGCGGCCGCCGCCGCCGCGGCATAGTCGTCTAACTTTCGTCTCATTTCTAACCGGGCTCAGCGTTTACGATCAGCGTGCGCTACAGCGGTAGAGTAATCCGCTGTGAGCCGGGACATGCGTGACACACGCGCCGAATGGGCATTCTCCAGAGCCCGAGCAGGAGGACGAGTACGGACGAGCACAGTCGTGCCACTTAGACAACGCAATAGCTTGACTGAGCTGATAGGGCACGTACCCACCTGCCTGCCCCTGCGTGCGTCTATGGGATACCAGCTCTATTTCGACCTAACTTAGTATTGAAATTCTCCGCCACTTCTTGAATTTCAAGGGTTTCAAGGATCCTCACTTTCCATGGCACGCTGGGCCAACGCGTAAGTCGTACGCAGACATTTCGTCTTCGCGTTGATTACCTAAGCGAAGGGCATGTCAGGACTTGAGCTGTAGCATTCGGTGGAGCCCCAAAAAGTCAGACACATGCCGTACATGTTGAAGCCGCTATAGTTTTGCCGCCATTGATCAGTGTAACGTTGCATCAACGCTTGCACGAGATGAAGTCTAGAACAAGTATTGTAGAAAGCAACTTCTCTGCCAGTTTCTTTTTCGAGTGATGCTCCCGACAGCTCCGGCCCATAGATACTGGTCGGAGCAGCTCTCTCAGAGTAGGGGTCCTAAAGACGATTCCCCGAATCGCCGCCAAGATGACCCACTTCAGTGAGGGAAGCTCGAATGACGAGCCATGAATCCGCGAAGGGGTGGAGTCCGTCTGCGAGCAGCAAGCGTCATGGACACACTTGAGCCTTACCTGGAACACGTACAAAAATGAAGGGTCGGTTATTACTGCATCCGCCTCTTTCGCCGAATAAAAAAGTATGCATGTAATCGTTACGAGCAATCCTAGCGGCGGCCGGCAAATGAGAGAACTAGTCCTAGTGAGAAAGTAAGAACCAAAAAAAGTCTAGTGGTCGTATACGAAATTGCCTACTACGCACATTTATGCATGCATGCGCTCCTTCTCCGGAATTGCATCGAAGCTCACACCGTTGACAGGTGCAAAACGTACTCGACTAAGTGGTAAAACAGAATTAAGGCAAAGCGGTGCCTGTATTCGCCAACTGCCTCGTGTTTTAGGTCAATTGTTACCGATGAGTTTAATATCAAAGGAATATTGCACGTACGAAAGTTGCTACTTCTGCCACTGCTACTTTTATTACAATTTTCACTAGAAAGACTAGACGACAATGGTACAGTAGCAGCAACAACAACAACAGCGAAAACGAGAACGCGCGGTAAATAGAGAAAACACATATATCTAAGCAATAGCCCATTCGATCTACCTGCGGAGCGCTTGCAGTCTATTGGTAGCTGTAACGACGACAATCAATATGGCTCTGAGAAGATCGATGATGATGATGATGATGAGAAAGATGAAAGATATCAAATAGCAGGTGACAAGTAGTTGGGGCCAAGGGAAAATTGATGCGAGCAACGGGCTGACTTTCCGCCGGACAGACTGAAATCACTGTGTGGTCTTGATACTCCCAAACCACTCATTTCATCCGACTGTATTCAGTGCGACCTTTTCCCTGCTACAATGCTTAACGAACAGTAAACGAATCGAAGAAAATTGCCATATATATATATATATATATATATATATATATATAAGAATCATACGCACAATTGAATTCGTGCACACAGAACCAAACGAATACACTCCTGCGCGTTATATGTTTGACAAACGCTATCCATTGATAACGTCATTTTCGATCGGTGCTAGCCACTTCGCTCGTGATTCATATCACAAATGATAACGTAGAAATGATAATTATTGTCAAACATAATATGATTATTATATTTATTCCTTGGCCGGCGGACAGGAGCGAATCTCAAGTTTAAATTCAGTCAATGTGTGCGTTCATACGCGCAATTATTAACACTGTTATTATACAATGTTACAGTTGGGATATATACATATACAATATATATATATATATATATATATATATATATATATATATATATATATATATATATATATATATATATATATGTATATATATGCATATATATATATATACAGTTGGCTTTATACGTAGACACCACATAAGCATTTCCGCACTACAGGCCGACACCAACGAAAAGCCATAACCGACATTATGCTCCTAATAGGGAGGAAGTCATTGAAAGTTGCCTCACGGCCGTATGACGGCAATGAAAGCGTAAGCCGAACGATCGCAGGAGGCGGCGGCGGTGGCGGCGGAGAAGGCTGGCAAATAAGGCACGAAGGAGGAGATTAGAGGAGCAGGCAAGATCGAGAGGCGACGTTAGGATCTTGAGTTCATTTGCGGTTCATCCAACACATATATGCCGGAGCCCTGGCAGTGCTCTCCACGGGTGCTCCCGCACCCCAGCCTCGCATAGCCAGCGCTTCGTTAGCCGGTAGACGCATTACGCGAATCACGCGGCCTTCCTGCAGGTAGACCGCGTGCGCGCGCCTTGGCCACAGTGGCCTTATCGAACGGCATCGCCAGGCAAGCAGGTAATGACGTCAACGGGAGCCGCCGAGCGAGAAAACAGCTCGTTCCGTTCGTCAATGAATGAAACGGCCGTCCGTCTCCCGTATTTTACTCGTAGCGTGCCTGACGCGTTCAGGCACAGGCGATGTTCTGACCACAGACCACTTCTGTTTTTTCTTTTCCGAAATAAAGTCTAATAATTTATTTATCAATTTATATTACAATCATGTGTAAGTGAACGAGTTAGCCACCACTTCTGTGTGACGAAAAAGCAAGAAGAGTCGCCGACATATAGTCGTTGCAAAGCTGCTAGGTTCACAGCAGCCACGTTTCTGTGCCTTTGTGGGCTTCTCTGGCATCTGGGTATATGGTACTGTCACCTAGTGCCACCGGCAGCTAGTAAACAATCAAGCTTTTTGGTAGTAAGCTATTGACTCTCAGCTCTCAGCTAGACACAAAAAAGTAACGTCTTTGGTACGGCCACAGGATCATATTAAATGGAGTGAGTCTCCAAGTCAAACTCGAAAATTATATCCGCATTGTTGTTGCTGCTGTTGGCAATGTTAATGATGATGATGGCGGTGGTCGTGATGCTGCTATGTTGTTGCTGTTGCTTCTCTTTGTCGTTGTGGTCGTCGTCGTCGCCTAAATATTTTTGTTGCTGTCCTCGTTATGATCCTCATTACAAGGCTATAGCTTATTCATTCACTCGAAAGGCCCGGACGACTGACCGCACGGAGTCGGTCGACAACTACAACCCAGCTCCTTGGATAGTTACACGAACGTCTTAGGAGTCTCTCTTCTGCGAACCAAAGTGCGCACCTTGCGAAGCGCGAATCCTCGACGCATTTGAATTAGGCGCTGCTGTGGGATCCGACCAGGCGGTGCTGATGATCTGAGGATAGCCGCGCATCGCTGCGCGAGCCGACGAAGACGCTGGCTGGCTAGAACCCGCAAAGCTGGCCTAGGTGGCAGTAATATTAATGAATGTATAGGTTGTGTTGTTCTCCTGAGAAGATGATTCATTTTTGCATCTCCCCACCCACTCTCAGCCTTTAGCTATCTATCTTTCTATCTACCCATACGATGTCGGCGACGATGGTGCTGCTGCAGCAGCATTGAGGCGGCATTCACAAGCCTTTCGCAGTCCCCTCCGTCCGCCGACATAACTTTCGTCCGGTCCTTCTTGGCGTTCTCAATCCCGACGCAGCGGACGGAGGTGCTACGGGCGAAAATCCCAAGGATCTCTGTCTCTCGTTCGCTCTTGCCATGTCCACTCTCGCTGCTCGCCGACCAGGTTCCTTCGCTCGACGTTGCGCGGTAACCATATCCTGCTTTCAGGGGCCTAGCGGCCCAACCAACCGATACCATTACAACTTCCCACACACGTTAGTGTACCCCAACGAGAATACCCAACCTATACCCCCTCCTTCCTCAACACTAGCAACCCCAAGTTCCTGGAGGCAGGCTTTGCAGCAGGAGCAGCAACCATTACAGTTCCGCCCGACTCCATGCCAGCCCGGGGCCCACAAGCTACACGCTATGGGCACTCTCTGCAATGGCACTTAGCCGTGCGGCGGCGTCCGTCCATCCGTTCGCGCGACCGGTACGAGAGACGACCACGAAGAATTGACCACAGTCGGGGGTCGCAAACAGGGAAGGGTCCGAACGCGAAGGCTGGGGGGGAGGGGGGGTAGAACTCTCGACAATAATTTCTCCTCTCGCGGTCCAACTTTTCTTCGTTGGTAACGGTGCCAGCGGCGACGGCTTCTACCGCGCTCTAGATGGTTTGCCGCGAGAACTAGGCAAAATACTGCAGTGTGGCTACGCCGCGACTGCTCCTGCTGTGTCTTCCGCCGTCTTCCCTAACCCCGGCTGGATAGAACCTTTCTCTCTCTCTCACTATATATATATATATATATATATATATATGCTGGTTTCTTCCTCTCTCTATTTTTTCACATTTCTCTCTATCTCGATACTTTCGTTCACTTGTGTTTCTTGCCCATCCCCCTGCCCAACTTACATTCATGCCCCTCTAACCCACCGCCACGACTCGCGCCTTGCACAGCAGGCTTTTCAGTGCGTTCATTAAACATCCTCAGCCTGAACAACGCTCACCCTACGAGACAGGGAGGAGGACAGACATCTCTCTCTCTCTCCTTTGTTCTCTATATATATCTCTGTCTCTCTATTCAACTATCTATCCATATACCCATCTATTTGTCTCTGTTTTTCTGGTGGTTCGAGTCCGAGTGCACGAAGCAGCGCCCGCCGCTTTTCAGCCACTCCGCGACTGCACCGCTCGCACCCGTTATTTCTGCCTACCTTTCCTTCTGTATCCTTTCTTCATCGCCTGCTTTTCTTGATTTTCTTTTTTTTGCTGCTTTGTCCGTTGCGGTGTTCACGCATTGTCGCCGTCGTTGTCGTTGTGCAATTCCACACTTTTGGATGCATTCTTGGTACGGACGTACCACTGTCTTCTCTCTGTTAGCCGTTTGCTGTATATATCCCCCCCCTCTCTCTCTCTGCTGTTTGCTCGGATCGTGACTCAGTCTTGCCAGTGCATTAAGAAGTGGCGACGCATCTTGCAGCCTCCCCCTCCCACCACTCTCAGCCCACCTCCCACATTGCCTGACCCCGCTCGACGAACGACCCGACCACGAACAACGATGACAGTGAATAATCGTGATAATAATAATAATAATAGTAATGAAAAGAAGAAGAAATGCATTACTTCTATTCCATCACTCGTGACCATCACAAAACCCGTAACCGCGCGCGCTACGTCCACAACAACAACAACAACAACAGCAGCAAGTAGTACTACTACTACAGAGCATTAGCAAATCCAGTGTATTGTCGCTCCAATTCCTGTATTCGCTTCTTCCGTATGAATATATGATTAGGCAAGTACATGTGCGCATAGACTTCTGTTTTCCATTTATATTACGTATACTACTTGATAAATAATAAATGTTTGAACAATTCAACACTGAACCGTTTTGGGCATCATTAATAAGTCAAAAACGATTGCCCTTTTTCAAGCATATATATATATATATATATATATATATATATATATATATATATATATATATATAATGCAACCAGATGCAACCCAACTTACGTTCTTGAGAAGTGTATGCCAGCATATATATATATATATATATGCACACATACTTACAATAATATGAATCTACATGTTTATTCAACGTGCCTTGGGTGCACGATTCGTGCCACCTCGAGCAGCGGTAACATAGAGAACGAGGCCCAGAACCCCAAAGCGAGGACGGAGGGGCGGGCCAGTTGCATTCGAGCTGCTGGCTAACAGGGAATCTCCGTTGATGACTCAGCTCTGAAACGCAACGCAGCCGCAGGTTCTTGTTGTTGTTGTTGTTGTTGTTGTTATTGTTGTTGTCGTCGTCGTCGTCGTCGTTGTATCTGCGGTTCTGGCCTGTTGCTGCTGCCGTTGTCGTTGTTGTTGGTCCTGCCGCATCGACACCGGCAATGGAGCTTAGGCAGGCCAATACTGCAGTGACTATTTTTAGCCACACTAAGCTGCTTGCAAGTCATTTATTGCAGATGACTTCGGTCGATTTATCGCCGGCCGCACAGAAGCACAAACGCATAACACCAAGCCACCGGCGATCGCCCCCGGGTAAAACTGCACACCACTTTGAACAACCAACAACTCGAGGACGATGTGTGATGGAGACGATCGCTGATTCCGCATATGCGATTACTAGTAGTTATATGTATGCATATACTTATGCATACATAGGCATGTTTACGTGTAAATATGATAAGTGGTAACGTACATCCATATGGTAGATTATAAAAGAGGTCTGCTTATGTGTTTGTGCGCCGCGCGCCTTCCGTTGCAAATTTCTGCAACAGATTTTGACGCAAAACGTCGGACGCGGCGGTTACTAGCTACCAATGATGGGCCGTGTCCCAGGGAAAGGGGTGGGCAATGCGTTCTGATGGCCGCGGGCGGAGCACGCCGGGTAACCCTTTTACTGGACGAGAACCACTGCGCATGGGTGTAGTACAGTACCCCCCGGGGGGGGGGGGGGTGCACGTCTGTGTACGCAGGCGCTGCCCATCGTTCTTTGCCTTTTCTAGTATTAGCTTGCTATATATATATATATATATAGCTCATCTAAGAGTTACTCCGTGAGGTAAAGCTGCTGATCGGGCATACCTAAAATGTGATTGAGATCTATCTTGTGTTTTCGTACGAAGAGGTAAGGGCAAATGCAATGCCAACCAAAGTAAAGTCGCAACGTCATCAACATGAGCAAGTGTTTGACTCGTTTCGCAAGGAGCTATGCAAGCTAATAATAATAATAGCAATAATAGCAATACTACTAGTCGCACTGCTCGCATTAGCGATGAGCCAGTTTGACTACAATCGAGTTTGAAAACTTTGATCAAGCGAGGCTATGTAGGTGTGAAGGCCGAAGCAGTAGAAAAGTACATACTATACGAGTACGTGGTAGAACCGCGTCAGCGGCATTGGAAGTGTGTCAGCTGTGTTGGCTTGTGTGGTCCAACCCGCAAACGTTTCACATACTTCATCGGGTCAAAAAAACGGACCTAGGATTTCTCACTCTAGCTGCTGTTCAATCGTTGCTGGAATATTTAGCTCGAAAGCTTAGGCACAAATTGTTGAACTCGAGGGTCTCGCTATGAAACCGCTAGCGATCGAAACTATTGGCGTCGGGTTTAGTACGGGCGTTAGCTAGATTATTTGCTAGACAAACTGTTAAACTCAACGCTATTAACACAATGAACAATTACACATTCGCACATGTGAGAACCATATAAGTGGCAGTTAAAATTTTACTTAAAATTATATGATTTATCTATAGGGTAGTAATCAGCTGGAGACGCGCAGTTCTCAGTAACGGAAACCGGTGCAAGAATTGTATGGACCTCGTTACTCCCCGAGGCATCATATTAAGCCTTGGCTTCTGATTAAACTGATTGAATATCGGACCCGCAACAGCTGTGCAAAGTCGTCGTTCCTGCAATTGCGGAAGAGGGGGATGATGATAACAACAATAACAACAAAGTACAACAACAATAGCAACAACGACAATAAACAACGACCGCAACGGTAACAAGAGCAAGATATAGTCGCGTCCAAAATAACAGCAAAAACATCAACAAGGACAGCCAGTTTAAATATAACGACATTAACAGCAGCGGCGGCGGCGGCAACAGCAGCCGACACAACAACAACTACAATAATAACAACAACAACAATAACAACGACAACGAGCCCGGTGGCGTGGTGGCATGCGTTTGCGCCTCGCGACCGGAGGAGACACATAGCAGGTGCGCGGGTTCGAGCCCCACCGTTGCCTCACATTTGTATTTATGGGGGTCCGTCTATGAAGCAATGCGAAAAGCAGTCCCATGGACGTTAAATCTTGGCTGAGAGTCAGCTCCGAAAGGATTCTAGCGGCGGCGGCAACAGCAGCGGACACAACAACAACTACAATAATAGCAACAACAACAACAACAACAATAACAATAACAACGACAACGACAACAACAATAACAACCACCACCATTACGACTACTACTTGTAATTGTCGTCGTCGTAGTAGTGGTAGTTGTAATGCTTGTAGTGACGGTGACACTAGAGGCCGCCCCAGGCTGCGTGTTTGTGTCGCTGCAAAGCTGCAGAGCTGCAGAGCGCTGCAGTGATCAAGACGACGACGACGACGCTTCCCCAGAGCGTCGTAGGATGAGCGGAGGTTTATGCCTAATTTATGGCCAAATGTAGATCCGAGGACCGAGGCCTGGCCCGCCGTCGTCAGGGCAGTCTATCGGGCAATATATGTATACGCAAGCCCAGCGGGCACGAAGCAACGAAGCAGGCGGGCAGCCTAACAACCACCCAACTGACCAACCACCCAACAAACCAACGAGTCCCCTGAATGGCCCGATGTTGCGGCGCTCTTCGTGGTCTCGACGGTCGAGTTGGTGGGTGTTGCGTCCTGTCCCATCCCGGCCATCCAGGACGTTCAGGATAGCCAGGACGCCTATGTACAACGACGACGGTGATGGCGATGATGATGATGATGATGGCGATGATGATGATCATGGCGATCATGATAATGATAGTGATGGCTGCTACCAGACGCGTCGCCAAATTAGCCCTGTCCAGTTGTTGTTGTTCTTGTTGTTGTAGTAGTAGTTTGTTGTAGTTGTTGTTGTTGCTGTAGCAGAAGTAGTAGTAGTAGTAGTAGTCGGTGGGTGACCAACGAAGAAGGAACCGACCTAGCCGCAGCTGACATCAAGTTCTTGGCTGGTTGCGTTCAGTGTCGCTTCCTCCAGGAAGCGACACTGAACGCAAAACGACTCTCCAGGGGACAAATAACGTCCGGCCTTTTTCTCCTTTCTCATGTTTTCACTCTCTCGTTTGCTCGCTCTCACGCTCTTCCCTCCTCTCTCTCTCTCTCCGCCCTACGCCCTCTCTCTCTCTCTCTGTGTTGTACACGTTTGTCGACAAACAGGATGCTTGTCGATGCAAACGTCGCTAACTTGGTAACAAAATGTTTGTCGCTCGTATGGCGAAATAACGGCGGCGGCGAGGCGACGACAACAATATCAACAAGTCGTCAGAAACAGTCGCACGCTATGCTTGAGGTGGGTGGGCAGGCGCACGTCGCATCGTGTTCGAACCGAATCGACAAGGGACTGAGGCAGCTATTAAAGCAACGGCTAACACAACAACGAGAACATCGATCCGATTCAGCCTCGATCATTCGTCGTCGTCGCCGTCGTCTTCCCTCTCTCTCTATATATATTATATATATATATATATATATATATATATATATATGAAGGATCGGGTACGCTGTATGCAGCTGGTAGATAGGTTTACATACGGAACTAACAGAGCGCCGAAGGAAATACGTTATTCGTCAGGTTCAAGGCTCCAAGGAGGGACACCTGTTGTTGGTTTTTGTTGTTGTTGTTGTTGCTAATGTTGCTGCAAATGTCGCCAGGAACATCAAGCGTGTAATAAACAGGAAGAAGAAGAAGAACAAAGAGGAAGATCACACAGGAGGGTAAAACGGTAAACGTTCTTTTAATACCACGTGTATATTTATATATATATATAAAACTCGTCACTCAGACGCTAATCAAGCATTGTTAGCATGCGCATATTCTTATTGTAGACTACAAAGTTGCGCATGGCCACCTGGAAGTATCTGCTGTTTTTCATAGTGAGTGTGAGTGTCTAATCCCCTCGGTGACCTGTCCGGTCGACACAATCCTCATCACCACCACAATCTTCAGCAGCATCTTTATCATCATCAGTAACAACATCAGCAGGCGCACAAAGCAAGTGAGAGCTTGTCGTGTCATTTTCAACCGCCAAAATGACGTCTACTGTCCGAGCGTGCTCAGCTAACTAGCGAGCCGGGTAAAAAGTTTTAAGTTTCAGCGGAAATCATCAGATGCGTGACGCAGCAGTTGTTGCCAGCGTCGTCGGATTCGTGCCCGATCGACGCCTGTGGGAGCAACAAGCGGCGATGACGACATAGGGACGTCGCTGAGGCCGCCATGCTGTGTCCGCGTCGATAATGCCAAACAACAGCAAACTCTCTCTATGCAGGAAGATGGAGGATGGACGGAAGCAAGCAAGCAAGGAACACCAGGGGAACGGCTAGAGCTAAGACCCGGTCTGGCGCTCTGGTGGGGCAACGCTCCCCCCCCCCCATCCCATGCCTGCCCACGGTCCTCACCGCCAAACGAATGTCATGCGAAGATTCTCTGACCCCACTGTTCGTCGACGGGTTATTGTGCGACGTGTATAAGGCACGAGCGGTGTGGGGCGCCTTCTCAGTGGCTCTATTGTAGCCCTTATCAGCGTAGTCATCGTCGAATAAGCGTTAAAGAAACTTCGGCATGGGAACAGGGACGCGGGGCAAGGGGTACAAACACGGAGGGGGGGAGGGCACTCGTTGCCGCGACTTGAGGTTGGACAACATTACGGGTCTGAGCCTGAGATTGTCTTCCTACTACTAGGGATGGCTTCTTCTGGCTTTTCAGAACGGCGGGGGTTGTGGTAGTTAGTTAGTGGGGTTAATGGTAGTACAAGTACCGATAAGAGTGACAACAGTACTGATTATAACCATTACAGTCGTCTTGGTGGTAGTAATAGCGACAGCAGCAGCAGAAGCAGCGTGCAGGTGCATATTAGCAGGTGCAGGTTATAGCTGTTGCGGCAACTCGTGCGTCCGGAATGCGCCAGACCAGCCACAGCCAATGGTGTGGGCTTGTGCTATAAGCCCTCAACATACAGCTTACCACGTCATGCTCGCTACTGTCTTATTACGGAGCTACGGGGTATACAAGATAGTGTGAGTCGAGCAGTAGCGATTAGAGTGGCAGTAGAAATCGTAGTTAAGGGCAATATCTAGTAGTAGTAGGAGTAGTAGTAGCCGAAATAGTTTTTATTTTTTTTATTTTTTTATTTTTTTTAGTAGCCGAAATAGTTAGTAGCATTTTGTAAGGGTAACGGCTATCTTTTTAGCTAGACTTCACCTAGACTAGCCGGAGTCGATGCGGTAGCAAGACTAGTAGCTGAGCCACCACCACTACCACCATAGCATACTCGTATCCATCTCCGTATTGAGCATCCTGTTTAGTGGAAGTAAACTGCACCATTTCAACGATACGACTACCGTTGCCGTTGTCGTTGCTGATGTCGCTAACATGATGCGCACTCGAATAGCCCAAAGATCAATGAAGCCTCGATACGAACTTCATCGACTAAACCCCAATCAACTGTATTTACAGCGATTGAACAACATTGCTTCTGAAGGTAAACCTGTTACTCCGCCTTCTTCTTTTCAACAAGAGAGAAACGATCGGTAGGCAGGTAAGCAATTTATAATATCCATTTATTCCTCCCTCCTATACACATTATGTTCCTCCTCCATTCCCCCGTGCTTCTCTCTCCTGCAACCAACCCTATTATTCTCCTCCCCGCCTCTCTCTTTCGTTTTTCCTTTTCTCGTTCCGTCATTCTTTCTTTCAATGTTCTCGTTTTGTCTTTCTCGCTTCTTTTGTCATTTCCACGTTTAGACAGACCTGTAGACTAGAGAGGCCAACACATTGGTTGCAAGGGTTTGTTGGAAATACATTACCCACTGCTGCTTTCCGACATATTCCTTGTCATTTGCGCTGCATGGCGTTGTTTGTCTGGGTGCCTGTTTATCTGTCAGTCTATTCACATTGCGCCACGACTTCTTTTCTCCTCTGTAATTTTGCTAGTCTTGCTTATTCCACTATTCCACTTTCTTCTCTTCCTTCATTTTGACTCCTCTGCCTTTGGCTCCCTTCCCCCTCTCACTCTTCTGCATTTGTTCTCTTTCCCATTTCCTTCGTCTTTGGGTCCACCTGGGGAATGCTCGTCCGAAGCCGACCACGATCTCAATCATCGTTGCCAAACGGTTGCGGCATCCACAGCAACAGCAGCAGTAGCAACAGCAGCAGCGGCAACTACAGGAACTGCGGTAAAACTTTTCCAGCCAGCGCTGCTTCTGTTGTCGTGATTGCGCACTCGAGCTTCATCGCAGGCAGAAGCAGGCAAACAGGCAGGCAGACAGATAGACAGGCAATGTTGGCAGACCCTGGCTTGCTCGTTCGTTCGATCGGTTCGATGAAACAACAACGACAACAACAACACCAACGGCAACAACAACAACCCACACATAACGAATATCGCTTGCTCGCACGCACGCTATCGATGATCGTCGCGTTACCAGTACCACTAGCATCATCAACAAAACGACGGCAACGACGACGACGACGATAACACAGCCACCTCTAAGAAGCAACCCCTTAGCGTAAACGAGGAAGAGGAATAGGAGAGGTAACGAGAGAGAGAGAGAGAGAGAGAGATAGAAGGAGAGAGAATATGCGGATCGTTTTACGGAATGTCTGCACGCACGTGCAATAGCTATGGCGTTCCCATACCTTTGCCTGCCGAGAAATGGCGTGCCTCTTCGTCCTCTTCCATCGCTTCCTTCTCCTCGATGCCTTGCGGAGAAGCATGAGAACTGAAGCTGACGCAGAAAGAAGGGCACAGGCGAGTGGAGGTCGCTTTTAACGGGGCGACGACGAAGTGAAGGCACACTCGGCACTGCCTGCTGCGATTTGCCGCCGCAGCCTTCGCCGTCGAACTCGATCCAGCAGGGAATTCGGCATAGAGGATCAGAAGCAGCAAAATCATCATCATCATCAGCAGCAGCTGGATCGGTAGCCGCAGCAGCAGCAGAGCCACAAACGAGACAGATTCCAAACGATCCCAATGAGCGGGTTGTACGATTGTGGCGTGTGGTAGCCCGACCGCACCAACCCGCGGAACGCGGCGGCAGGCGACGCGGGCACCGACTCATTCACTGAATGCCGCGGAAAACGGCTAACGATGACACTTACGGGCCGGCAGCAGGCAAATGGCCGTAGCAAACGACAGCCCGATCGCGACCGTCGTAGATCATAGCTCGGCATCAGCCGCAGAACCAGCGGCCGGAGCAGCAGTGGCAGTGCTTGTAATTTTCATAAGCGCACGAGCATATTTTCAATTGGCTGATACCCGTAATGACCACCGCATTTGCACTTAAATCTCGGCGCTGCACGAAGAAACAGCCGGCGAGCAACTCCAAGTCCTAGTCCAAGTCCAAGTATGATGCGCTACGGCCGCCTTGAGCGCGCCGGTGCCGCACGTAGCAAGCGAAGATTCGCTGATGACGACTCCTCCCGCCTTCGCAACGAGGAGGCAAAGAGATTGTCAGCAAGGGCGCGCTGGCTGGTGAGCGGGCGGGCAGACGCATACGATCACGCCATGGCCACTTCCTTCTATACCTAGTCTAGATGCATGGATGGGGACCCGGCTCGGAGAACGGATCCGTGGAAGCGTATTTGAAGTTACCTGCTGTACATGTACATGCACCCTTTGGCTAGATAGAGTCGCTGCAACAACTGTAGTAGAAGTAGTAGTAGTAGAAGTAGTTGGTTACCTCAACATCATGCTTGCGAAAAACTTGTTCCTAGTACCATTACTGCTGTCACTACCATTTCCACTACTACTACTACGACTACTGCTGCTACTACTTCGACAAGAGCGACTAGTTCAACAACAACTACTGCTATTATAAACTACAAAGTACTGCTAGCGGAAAGCTTCAACTCACACGGCAAGACGGCCGCTCCGCTCGCTAGGAATCGAGGGGAGGCGACCTGCTCGTTTTCAGGCGTAAATGTTTAACTTGGTCCAATTTTGCGGATAGAAAGACAGAAAGAAGTGCACGCTCGTTTGGTGCGGCGCCATGCTTCGCGCAACATGCTGGATACGGCCCTGTCAGAGCAGGCAGCTCTTTCAGACAAGACAGACGCACGAACCTTCCCGAATAGAGAGAGAGAGGAGTGACGGGGGCGGGATGGCAACGAAGCAAGATGGCTGGTTAGCATGAAAATGCGAAGCAAAAATAAACAACAAGACAACAACTTAGTAACAACAACAGCAACAATAACAACAGCAACAACAACAACAACTCAACAACGACAACAATAACAGCAACAGCAGCAACAACAACAACAGCAACAACACAAAAATAACAGCAGCAGCCGCGATAACAACGATGACGACGAAGTAGTAAGGGCGGATGTTGCGGGGAAAGAAGCAGGTCTTACACAGACACGCAGATAGGGCGTAAAATAGCAAGATACAGAAAACGAGAGAGCACAGTTAGGGAGTTGCGAGAGATCTTCGTGTTGGAACTTGTTCGCTATTCCAGAGTCAAATGACACTTGGGAACGGGACAGAGAGAGGGAGAGAGAGACGACGACGACCTGCTTCTTTCTAACCGGGAAGGTCGGTCATCGACCAACCGCTCGCGACCACCGCTCGATCCCAGGCAGAACAGTCAGAGCCGTCGGTTTAGTCCGGTAGGCGGTTGCCTCTTCGGACTTAAATTATGTACGCGCATTTCCGTTCCTTTTTTCTACTACTGCTACTGTTTGCGTTAGCTGGGCATGTCCCAAGTTTTGAAGAGTAAAGAAGGAAGCGAGCAAAGAACCCGCCGCGCCGGCTTTGTCCAGTCTAGAACTTTGCCGACCGCTGTTCTAGGCCAAAGGGCGCCCCGCCGCTCAAAGCCGGGACAAACGAAAACGCACAGAGCACAAGGGATGAAAGCATGAGCGCGTACCAGTCGAACACAGAGCCAAGCCAAGACCGTCTGTAACGTGTAAACATGTATATAATGTATCTACGCATTTCTCACATTCTGAAGGCGAAATCACATTGGCTTACATTATATATATATATATATATATATATATAAGAAGAAGACAGAGGCCAAGAAGAAGCCTTCCGGAAAGTGGAAGCGGACAAGCTCAAAAGTTACCAATTGTCCAGTTTCGATGTCTGCCCGTGTCATGTCCAGGTAGTTCTGGCAAGCCGCAATTTTGCCATCCTGAACTGACCATATCTGAGAGAGAGGGAAGAACGCTAGAGAGAGAGAGAGAGACGGCAACAGGCAAAGGAAAACAACACCCAATGGTCAAATTGCCCCTATGTGTGTGTGTGTGTGACCTTCGGAAGCATAAGGGCTCAGCTACTGTTGTCGACAGCTTTTCCTTTCGTAGCTGCAAACGCCGCGGCTGCTGCTGCTGTTGTTGTTGTTGTTGCCGCCGCCGCCGCCGTTGGTGCTAGCAAACACTTCAGGACAATGGCGCCAGGCCACAATACGAGGCCAGAGGCGTCGTCGCGACACTTCAGGACCGACCACTGCTGCTTAGGCACCGAATGAAAGTTTAGCCCGGTGTAGGAGAGGAACGCCTATTTCACTGCGTCTAACTGCGTCCGGCCGGCGTCCTTTAATGCGCCGTCTCGTTATTCTGCCGCTGCCGCCGTCGTTCTCGCCGTCGTTGTGGTAGCCGCTGGACGTCGCCTCGCTGGACCTAGCGGCGCCGCTAGTGCAGCAGCTGTCCCACCACCATCTGCACGCTACAGAATTCCAACGCCGACGAGAATAATACATTATTCAAACAGGTTGAATTCCTCGTTGCCCTGCACGTCGCTGCAGTCGGTGGTGGGCGCGCGCCAGAACGACGCTAGCAGTCCCAGCCAGATGGGACCAGTACAACGATCCGGTCGGCCCCCCTCTGCGCAGGGCGCACGCAAACACAGCCCAAGTTCTTCTTCGGTACTTCCATTTCTTCTATGGCGCTATGCGTGAGCGTGAGGTCTGCTTGAGGGAAGCAATTGCGTAATTCCAGAGAGAAAACCATATATGTATATGTATACATATATATATATATATATATATATATATATATATATATATATATATATATATATATATATATATATATACAACACACATTTATGAACATGTATGACGCCCCGTTTCAAAGACTAGACTCTTGCTCCAGCAGCCCCAATAATAACCTCATGCGGTACGAACATATGATACGGATAGGTCCTTTGGGAAGTCGTAAGCCCCTCAAGCTCAGTTCATCTCTATAGCCTCCGAAAAAAACCATGACAGCGCATATTGATATCTGTACATAAGCTGCACTCTGTGTTCCATCCCATATATATGTCTGTGTATGTGCTAAGCATTGTCTAAATTGTCTGAAAGTAAAAAATATCGCAAACATACTAAGGACAGTTTTACCGTGTTCTCTACCTAGACTAACCTAACGGTGATATGGTTTCGTCTATAAAAGTGTCCGTTGTGAGCTCTCGGAATAGACAAGTTTCAAAAACATTCTCTGGCTATCACACTACCCTTTTATGCGTAGAATCGCCGGGTTCAACATAATTTCATTTCTACCTCGAGCTTCTTCTCATTGACTATTGTACAGTGTCGAGCTTAGTCCCTTAACGCCAGTACTAAAAATTACACGATTTAACTCTATGCACTGGCGTGCAGTTTTAGAGATCGCGAGGACGCTGTGCCTAATGTGGTTGGCGTTTGCTTGATGCGGTTCCAAATTTGCTTGGATGCTGTTATTTCACTTTATATTTTGCTCAGGTTCTTGTTACTTTAGTATTATTATGACGATTATGATCTTCAGTAGGTGAGATACGCTTACTTTCGAGTATTTTTTTATTATAGCTAGTTTCGCGAACTCTCTGATGTCTTCATCAGAAATCATTCAGATTTCATTCAGGTGACGCTCAAGTTGGCATTTGTAGCATTTCTTTTGATTCACGAAAAATATAACACGCGGTTTAGTGCACAAGCAAATTTGATACTACAGGTTGTAGACTATGACGAAACTGTTGTTTTATATATATATATATATATATATATATATATATATATCTCCAAACATCATTAGACTACCAAAGCTGAATAAACGAATGAAACGCTCGGTACCGCCGGTATAGCCATCCGATAGGCCGACACCGGGGGTCACGTTCAACTGGTAACGCTCACATGAGCCAGACAACGACCACCGCACTGAGTAGACCACGGCCATAACGGACCAGGACTCGGCTTCAAGGCTCGTGACTGATGGTACCAATGATAGGTGATGTCGTATTTGAACGCCCGTTACAGCTAATACAACTGCAACGATTTCTGTTGCTGTTGTTGTTGTTGCTGCTGCTGCTCTGATTGGGCACCGTAATGCCTACAGTACAGTATACGACCACTATCAGCGCTCCTATGAGGGTAATGTCGAGTCGAAACGTAGTCCGACAACAGCTATAGCTCCTGGTGCTGTTGCAAATACTGCTGAAGCTGGTGCCGTTCCCGTAGAGCTCTACTGTTCTGGGTCTGGTGGATCAGTCAACTGAGAACAACCGAGAGAGAGAGAGAGAGAGAGAGAGAGAAAGCGACGGGTAGAGAGATACTCCATGAAGGGGGTGAGAGAAAGGGTGAAGCTCCGGTCTTGAACGTGAGGGGAACGTGACCAGCCTGGCCGGTGATGCCGTACTTTTCGTCGTCGTCGTCATCCTGTCGTCCGACATGATGCATTTGATGAAACACCAAACAACTACCTACCACAGACGCGTTGTCGCTACCAGGGCTCCAAAATCATCCGCGCCAGCATAAACATCATCACCGTCAAAAATGATCATCATCACCGTCATCATCATCATCATTATCCCCCAAATGATCACCACCATCATCATCATCATCCCCGCATGTCGTTGCTATTATTAACGCTACGACAGCAATATCGGTAGCACCAGCATCCAGCTATCCGGAACGGTGAATGTGAAAGTGGTACGGTGAACGCCAGCGGGGCTGCGGGGTGGTAATGACTCGGCCGTTACACCGATAGATTGTCGTGTGTTGGTCGCGTTTCTCGTTCCTCACAGCTGTCCCTCACAGCAGACGATCGACTGGCTGGCACCAAGCCGCTGTCGTCGGGTGCCAATGCCTGCGTGTTTCTGCGGCTACTCTCGCTCGCTCATACGAGGACAGTCGTCGCTCGGGAGAGACGTCAACGTGCGCGCCGCCTCAACGTCGCCTGCGTACAATCTACGGCCTACTTCTTCGACGTCACGAAGGCCACTGCCGGCTGTCTCGCTAGGTTGACGAGGCTGCGTACCGACGAACGGACAGTTCGTTCTGTGCGACGGCTCTGATACACTACATACACTAACGGTGGGGCTCGAACCCGCGCACCTGCTATGTGTCTCCTCCGGTTGCGAGGCGGAGACTTAGTCCACCATGCCACTGGGCTCGACTCTCTACAGCAGCTGGTGCTGCTACTACTAAAATAAAATTTAAAAATAACTACCAGCTGTTACTACTACTACAAATACTGCGTCTGCCACTACAACTAGAAAAGGGGTGTTTTTCTACTTCTGCCGGCGTCTCCGTCGCCACTAGTGCTGCCTGCCGGGATGCTGAGATAGCGTTACTATGGCTAGCCAATACCTACTACTTTTTCTTTATTAAAATATATGCCACAACCATACTTTTAAAGGATCTGCTTGCGTTCTAGTTTGATGCTTGTGTGATCATAAAGATAGAGAACAATATTGCTGTCAAAGAGCATGACGGCAAAAAGCATTGATAAACATTGACTGCCGTTTGGGCTCATTTTGTTACTATGTAGTACATAGTGCAGTACTGGCAATCCAGCGGTAATAAAATGTGTCTCCAATATATATATATATATATATATATATATATATATATATATGTATACGTATGAGAGCATATATATATATTTGCGTGCGCCTAGCGACCGGAGGAAACATATAGGTGCACGGGTTCGAGCCTCACCGTTGCACATTTGTATTTATGGGGTCCGTCTCACAAAGCAATGCGAAAGCAGTCCCGTGGACGTTAAATGTTGGCTGTGGGTCAGCCCGAAAAAGTTTATCTGTATATATATATATATATATATATGTCCCAGCCATCTATCTATTCATCGTGGACGTCCAGCCGACGACGACGACAACAACAACAACAACGATGACAACGATGGCTTATAGGGAAGCATCCATGAGGACACGGCCAGGTAGACACCCAGCCATACAGACAGACAGATAGGCTTTCCCTTACCTTCCCCCCTTCTCCACCAGTCGCGCACACCACACACCCAGGCACATCAAACCATTGAACCCTCGAGAGCGACAACCAACAACGAAAGTATTACTATGTATGTACACGTATGTATGCTTGTGCGTAGTGGCTATTCTAACAGCAGAAGCAACTGCAGCAGCCGGCTATTGCCGCTGCTGCTGTAATCGACTTAGTCTCGAGACCTTGGCCTGCTCGAGTGGCCGAGGCCGAGCGTGTCGTTTGTGTGCTGTGTGCGTGGTTTACGCTAGCCCTCGGGCTAAACTGCGACAATGCGCCGTGATGATGATGCTGTTGATGGTCATAATATTGTATCTCTCTTTTTTTCTCTCCACCCCTCGCTTTCTCGTTTTATGTGTGTCCGCCGCTCCCGCGGTAACGCCCGGTAGCCGGCATTTACCCACAGCATCGGAACGCCTATGGTATCGTCTCTCCTCTCTCTCTCTCTCCCCCCTATTTCCCCCTCTTTTTATTTCTGGAGCCCACCCACCCTCTCTGTCTGGCTTCGTCAAGCCTTTCGCTCTTTGCGGTACTAAAATCTGGCCTCATTCGTTATATTGCTGCCCCCTAAATACGTACACACTCGTACGTGCGTGCAGATACAATATTATACCCACATGCATTCCATGTGCACTCATACGTATACACATATGCATATATATATATATATATTTGAGACTCATTTTATTACCACTGGATTGCCAGTACCGCACTGTGTACTACATAGTAACAAGATGAGCCCAGACCCAAACGGCAGTCAATGTTCATCAATGCTTTTTGCCGTCATGCTCTTTGACAGCAGTATTGTCCTCTATCTTCTATATGATGACACTGCCTATATTCGCTCGCTCGATCTATCTACCACCCTTCGTCCACTTACTGCTAGCGTTGCAATAATTGTAAAATAAATTGAATCTTGGGTCTAGTTTTCTGCTCTCGGTCGCCCAGTCAATGAGATTACTAACGACAATACCGGCAAGAGATGAGCTCACACCTTCCTACCTTCCTCCGTGTATTCAGAACAGATGGAATCTGCATAAGCAGAACGCATGCGCATTTGACGCCATTGCCCGTCGCTACCTCACAAAAACGTCGGCCTCGGCGCACCGACGGTGGACTCCACTACGTATAATAAATTACCTTATGATTATGACTAATAGGACAAGTTCTAAGGTCCTTTACGCCTTCATTGTCCTCGTCCGCCACTATTATTGTCGCCGCCGTCGCCCTCGCCATCTTTAAACGCGACTTTGTGGCGACAATTTTTATGCAGACACCTCGGGTGACCATGCTTACTTAGCCAGACAACCTGCGTTTTTTTTTAATTAAACGGGTGTACCTGCATAACCTGTACCAGTTTACGTGACGGTAAGTGCGACGGTGCCGTTATGGTATGTCCTTCTTCTGCCTCTCCATTGTTTTCCTATCCGCACGTGTTTGACGGCCTGTCTACGTCGTCCTTTGCGAACCTTGTGTGACGCGCGTCTAGTGTCCCGACGACGGACCACCGCAGCGACCGTCTGCACAACTGCCGCGTCACGCAGTCCTAACTACTACTGCTATTAGACCTGCTATCCTATCCTCGCACACATGCATCATCACTCATCACCCCGCATACATAGTTACATCGCCATATATACATAGTTACATAGTTAAATCGCCATATATACATAGTTACATAGTTAAATCGCCATATATACATAGTTACATCGCCATATATACATAGTTACATTGCCATATATACATAGTCACATCGCCCCGCATATACATAGTTACATCGCGATAGACACGCAGATATTGCGCACATCCTCACACATACCTTGCATTGCATACATTCATACATTCGCGCATACGTCCATATACACCTGTGCATACGTCCAACTATGTAGACACAGACTTGTACAGATGCATATACAAATACCACGCCCCCATTCCGTTCCCAGCCTATTCACATCGTTCCGTGCGGTACACAAATACCCGCCACGAACACAAACACACACTGTGCGTGCGGGCTTCATCTGACGGCCCACGTAACAAGCTGAGGACAGCGACATCCGATAGCGACTATCCGGATATATACGTGTGCGGCCAGAGGAAGCCTTGCGTTTAAGCGGTTCTCGCGGTCCGTCCTCGAGGTCGGTGCGTCTCTACGGCGCTGCCAACGAGAAAACGCGATCAATCGGCGCGCGCCGCAAGAAGCCAACCAACGCTTCATGACCAATACATTTATCGAGCATCAAAGATTTAGAGTTTGTTTGTAAACCGATACAGCAAGAAGATGTATGTATATATCCGGCGGAGAAGCGAAAGGAAGGGGTCGAAAGGATACACAAAGATATCAGCTTTAATGGACCCGCCGTCAGACAGAACCCCAACAAGTCAATCGTCCGCGTGGCCAGGCCGGCAAACGACGCCGCTAACCACTGTACCATTTGATCGCATTGACCGCGCTCAGAGACAGGTCAACCCGAGTTTGGGTAAACAGCCTGGCGAAAACCTCTCTCCGCGCGCAAAATGAAACACGGAAGGGCTGCTGCTGCACGCCGCCAAAGGAAATAACCAGTGTCTACAGGGCAGGGACCAATTATTAGCAATAGGGCAGGCACAAGCCTGTTCCCGTAATACTTACCACAGATGCAGCAGTGGCCAATTGTTATTATTAAAACTCGATGAACTAGTGGTACCGTCGCGCTTGTCAGCTATAGGGTTACCAGTTCTTACCGTTAACGCAGTGCAGGTTAAGCTCTCGAATAGTTGCAGAGGAGGAGGCTTGGGCTCGGGGTTACAATGAAAGTACTTACGGGCAGGTTTAATTATGTGTCTAATGCTGACAATTAGACCTTTATTGCGTGTCTCACCTCTAATGAAATATATATATATATATATATTTATTTGTGTTATTCTAGGTTGTCCACCGACGGAACCACGGGCAGTTTCTGTGTGTAATCCTCGTTCGTCGTTGCGATTCGTGGTTTCGAAATTGAACCGCTCAATCGGACGAGACAGCGAAGCGTCTACGGTTGTGGAGTGAGAGCCGAGCGCAGTTGAGCGGTGTTTGCTTGGCGCCGTGGTTTTGGCATACAGCAGCCTAGATCATCATCAGCAGCAGCAGTAGCAGCGTTAGCTGCTGCAGCACGACATTCTGGTCCATCTACGCGTGCACTCGAGTGAACGTTTCCTGCATAAGGACAGACGGCCTTTTCCCCACATTCCCTCTGCTGCAATAACCGCCTATGGCTGCCGTGTTGCCCCGTCTAGAACCCCCGGTCGGCTGCGAGGTGGTTCTGGCCAAGTGAACTTACAACGTTCGAACGACTATGTATTCGGCTCACGTAGCAGTTGCGATCCAGACGATCCAGACGTCGCTGGTGACGGCTACGATGACGACATGTTGGAGCCACTACGACAGGCGACAAGATGTCGCCCCAGAAACAGAGTTGCTTACCAGAGATCACTACCGTCTGCCACAACGAAACTTATAGAAGCAGCAACAACAACAACAACAACAACAACAACAACATCATCAACAACGACGACGACGACGTCGAGCATAACAGAAGAGCAACCACAACAACAAAAAAATAATTTGTAGTAACTAAAACTACAACAACAACATAGTGTAGCAATAATGATAATAGAAACGCAACGCTACGAATAATAGGACATACGTATATTATTCGTGTCCTAATATTCCTAGTCCTATCGTTAAAAAAGTATATCTTATAGCAAAAACATTACCAACAAAGTGGTAATATTATGAACATTGCCATAGCTGCCACGGGATTACGCACTACCCAAGCGATCGCCGTCTTAGTTCTTATTGTAGCCTGTCCCGGACACTTTCTGCTGCTGTCTCGTCAAATGTCCACCACACTTAGGCGGGCTGTCCGATCGATCCGTCCTGGGGCCGTCGCTGACCAAAGTCGACCTGGCTGGACGTAAACGTGTCACCCAGGCACGCTCCGTTAGCAACCTTAAAAGCCAATGTCCGTTACAAATCCAGGCCACCGGGACTTCCGATATAACCAGAGCAAAGTGTTTTCGCTATATATATATATATATATATATATATATATGTCTGTAGGTGGGAATAACAAAGTATACGCTGCGCGTTTAGCTCCCCGTAAAATGTTAGTATTTTGTCGCACTCACTAAACTGGGTATGCGTTGAACTGGTCATGGGCGGCCTAAGAAATTTAGCTAATTCGCGAGAAACCATTCCTGAATGGACGTATTGTCATTAAATAATTGTTGTCATGTTCAGTCTAGCGCGTGTGCAACTGGCAATATTAAGCTGGTGTTGCGTGCAAAATACGCCGATTCACACAGGGAAAAACCCGAAAGCCTCTTTCCACCATCACCCATTTACACCGCATATATTCAGCACGTAAAATTCGTTTTTAACAGGCCACTCTAGTATCAATAGTGCTATTTCAATGATAAGCAGCAAAAGTACTCCTACCGTTGTGACAGAAGTAGCAGAATACGCCAGCAATAAAGAGTGTCTCTAGTTACAACTACGAACAAAAACAACAACAATGACAACTACGACACGGTACGGAGAATGCACGCATGATAAACATTTGAGCATGAAATTCAAGGGGAACCACGGAGTATTGTGGTTGTTGTTGTTGCGCGGCTACTGCAATTATCCCGCTAGGGTCTGGGAAGACGCAGCAGCCACGCCCGTAAAGGCAGAGGTCGAGGCGTTGATAGTCCTAAACAGGTTCTAAATAAGACTCTTGGCCACCGTCACTACCATTAATGGCAGATCGGATGGAAACAAAAATGCAACAAGGGCAGATAAAATGGCCTGCGGAATCAATGCATGCAACGCTCGACGACAGGATGACGTCATTTTGGTAGCTCTCTTAACGTTCGACCATGTTTTGCCTTTTCTGTCTCGTTCCCGAGGGGGGGGGGGCAACGCTTCTCTGAACCTGTCAGTCAATATTCTTTTCCCATTTTCTTCTTTTTTTCTTGTCTTCTCCTGTTCCCCTTTCCGCTTTTCCGCGATCACCTCAAGTACCTGGCGGGCGTATGCAACTACCCAGGTAGCATGTTGTACTGTAGTAGTTAGTAGTCCAACCGCCACTAATGGCTGCAGCAACAACGACGCTAACAATAACAAGTTAACGAGAAAGCGTGAGAGCGTGAGATAACGTTGTAGGTAGCAGCATATTCCCTCTGCCCCGGCACCCCTTCACTCACGTGGTGCGCTGTACGAAGGCGCCTGCTTATCCTCGACGTCGTCATGCTCTCCGCCGGCCGTGACTAAGGTTGTCGCCGCTGTCTCTAAGTTACGCCTAGCCGCACCACTAAGCGCCCCTGCGCGGGGGCTGGTGCGCTTGCGGGCATGGGGTTGGGTGAAAGGGCAGAGGGGTGCTGCTACCGATGCTGATGGTGTTGGTCGTGGTTGTAGTCGTCGTCCGCATAGTTAGATGACTGCACGCTGGCTAGACGAGCAGCAGGGCTAGCTGAGTGGGTCGCAGAACGGCGAGTTGTAGTTTAGATAGTGGTAAGCCAGCTTGTCCGTTGCTCGCAACCATCTCCCCCCTTCCCTCCAAAGGCAGGGCAACAGCAACTACGGCACGCCTGTTTCTTACACGTGTATTATGTATTGAAATCCTATCTATAATTAACCAGTAGAACAGAGAATGGACGAAACTGGAGATAGAGCCGAAGCGAGAGAAATTGAAGGCTAGACAGATCTGAGGAGTGAGAGAGAAAGGAGCAGAGAAGGAAGCATAGCGACAGGAGAACCCCATGAAGGAAGTTGGAGAGAAAATAAAGAGCTACGAAACACGGAGTCAAAGAGAAGGAGACAATACAAGATGAAAAGAACGAACGCGATTGGGATAAAGAAAGTGGACGTGTAAAGCTGGATAGAAGGATGAAGGGAGATAGAGGGAGAGAGAGAGCACAATATATACATGCCGGCATGCGTGTACACGCAGTGTAGAGATAGATAGAACCCAAGCGAAGAACGACCGTAAAGGTCTAAAGGCAAACGACATGAAAGGGGAGGAAAAAGAGAGAAGGAGAGGAAAACAAGTAACAGCAGCGGAACAGAGGCTGGGTTGACGGCGACGTCGACAACAACGGTCCTACTGCCCTTTTCCGATCCATCTGTCTGCCTGTCCGCCTACCTGCCTGAATGTCTCGTCCGTTGGTAGGCAAGTTCAGGCTAGGCCGCTGGCATTAGCTGCAGACAACTGAACATCGGCCGGCCATGAAACGGCAACTGTGGGGCCGACACTAAACCTGACGGTGGGTGGTAGAGGCAGCGGAAGCGTCATGGATGGAGACAGTGTTAGACGCATTGGCATAACGCTTTTATCCGTCTGACTTGCTTATTTGTGGCTTTAAGCTGGTGCTGGTTCTGCTGCTGATGCTGGAGGAGCTGATCCGCCCGCGTTGCTCTACTCTATCCGACAAACAATGGACGGACTCAGTGACTCTTGGCATCGCTAGATGACGAGGAGCTCGCAGCAAAAGGTCTGTCCTGCCTTGGGCAGGAGGAACTTACGGGACGGGAAACACAAGGCGCAGGAAGTGTTTCTGCTGGGAATGAACAGAATGCGTAGGGCGAGACACATGAGACGAGCGCACGCAACAACTATCTCTCCTCCGGGTGGCCGACACAAGCGACTTTAGCTGTGGCGCCGCTACAGCAGCAGGAAAAGGACGTTAACGCAGGGCGAACGCGAACGATAGCACCGAGGCGGGCGGTGGATGGGTGCCGACGAACGTAAAGTTGTTGTATCACAATTTGCATAATTACTCCGCGTGTCGTTGACGTTCTAATGTTGCTGATCTGTTGGACGGCATGACCCAGAGCCGCCACTGCCTTTGCCAGGGCGACATCTAACAAATGCCAGCGTCGTGGGGGCAGTCGTGTTTGCTTCACCGTGGAGGTGGAGGCCATGTTTGCATCTAATCTGTATTTAGCGTGCTCTTGTTCGAGCCTTCTCCCACCTACACTATCAGTCGTCAGAATACTTGAACCATCCAGCGAGCATCCAGACACAACACGTCTTCAAGGAATAACACTATTAAAATGAATAACTAATAGCGTTGATGTGTTACCGGGTATTTCCCTTCTGAATATACGTGTTGTTTTTGCTGTTCTTGTTGTTGTTGCTGCTATTGTTGTTGTTGTTGTCGTTGTTGTTGCTGCTATTGTTGTTGTTGTCGTTGCTGCTACCGGTTGTTGTTAGTGAAGTTGTTATTCTTATAGTTTGTTTTTGTCAGTTGCCCTCGTTGTTACCATTTCCGCTTTTGTCTCTGTCTGAGTATCGCTTGACAACTCCTCGCCGCTAGTGGTGTCGGTTTTATTGTTTTGGCCTGACTTGATGCAGTCGGTGATGCTGCTGGTCGCTCAATATCCTGCCGTAGCGCCGAGAAAGATATCCGTGAGCTTCAGTTATAGGCGGCGGGTCTCGCTTGTCATGCCCTTTGCCGATTCGCCATCAGTGAGTGACATACCACTTCACCGCCTCACAGGCAGCATCGTATGACTGGCGTGAAAGCGAAAGCCAGCGACCAAGGCATCTCCGCGAACATTAAACGTCGTCCATTACCTCGCGGCCTCGGGCTAGCTCTTCGGATCTCTCTACGTCAGCTACCCACTTTATCTCTACTTGGCCTCCATTTATCGGTCTACCCAACCCGGTTCTCCTACTTTCTCATTTAAGCGCGCGCGCTCTTTCTCTTGCTCACTCTCTATACCCCTGTATCTCTTCCTGTGTTAGAATAAAACCGCGACAATGAACCAAATTCTGTAACGGGGCAACCATTAGATGATTATATTCGTACATGCAGAGGCAAACACATACACACGGTTATCGTACATATACGAGCATATAGACATACCCACTCGGCGATACTCGACGATGAACAGTGGGGTCATTGGACATACAGATTAATGATGATGATGATAATACGGGTGGTGATGAAGCGTGGACAGGTGTAAACACAGTCATTGCCCATCAATTGCATGCTTCTTCTGCCCCTGCTGCTGCTGCTGTCGCATCGTCGAGGCTACCGCCTTAGCCCCAGCCCAATATCCACGTCCACGGAATACATCAACGACTTCTATTCGTTATGTACATGTGTCTGAGGGTCTGTGTATGTATGTGTGTGAATGTGTGTCGGTGTATTCTGTTCATTATGAACTGACAACAACAAACACAAGCCATTTGCTCGTTTTCTCGCCGGTCTGCTGGGCAACATACCCCACGTTGACTCCGTCAAGAAGCTTAATGGCCCAAGCCCGACAACCAGGACTGTACGAAACGAAATTCGTGTTCAACCTATTTATGTTTAACCCTTCTGTACGATACTGTACAGCTTGTAGCGCTCATATAACATAATTGTAGGTAACGTTCATAGATATATAGTTATGAGACAGATGGAGGGAGATCGGACTGCCCAGGTTGGTAGATGGCGGGGGAACTAGAAGAAAAAACAGTAATAGTGAGGGAAGAGCAAGAAGAAACCAAAAATCTAATAGACAAACACCGGAAGAGAATGTGTGTGTGTGCGGGAGTATTTGGGTTGACGGCTGATGGGCATCCGCTGGCGAGAGACTTAGTCACAATGTATGATGTCACGATGTAGTAGACGATGACATAATAGAGTCAGAGTTGACTAGGCAGATAATTAGATTCCTTCGGGCGGGAAACTACTACTAACCGGGCCGGCGATTCCGGGCGCCAGCCCGAGACGACAGGCGTTATCATTGCCGAATCAGCCTGTCAAGCAAAGACGATACACAACACCACGCGATCACCGCCCGATCTCGCGATCTCGACTCGTCGGATCGGATCTGCCTAAGGCGCTCCTCTGCCGTTCCCCGACATAGAGATGACATCTCAAGGTTAACCTGTTGTTCGCTAATTGGAGACGATAAGAACCGCCGGCGCGGTATAGGCAACGCTGCGTGCTGGAACAACACTAAACATTCAGTAGCCCAAGCCGTAGAGAGAAACAGCCGCCCCTATGCCCTGATCAGGCTAGGTCTGTAGCGAAGCTGCCCTGCTCACACACACACACGACTACACAAACATATACCATGCATAATGCGTACACAGTAAATAATAAATAAAAACACACAAAATGTGGCATATGACAGGCGCGCATCTCTCAACAGCAAACTACACAACAAATGCATACAGCTTGTGACGCACACTTGCGCAGGGAAAAACACGTATCACGTGCGGGTTGTGAATACTTAGGAGAGAGTTAACTCACTCACGAACTAGGCGTTCATCGGGGATAGATCATTTAATTAAATTAAAACTCATACAATGGTCATCATCATGATAATGATGATGCTTGCTGGTGAATAATGCTGAACGTTAAATGAACGATAGCATAGTAAATGCGCGACGATAACAGCGAGTCGGAAACACTTGAGACGGGCCAAGTTCATTATTAGAAGCGACAGAGTGTTTTGCTGGGTTTAAGTAGAGGCAGAAACACGCCCCTAGATCAATGAGATATGATCAGGTTCAATTATGATGGGCCACGTTTGCGACAATCTCAGCTTGCACCTTATCCCTTCTTCTACAACGTCGAACCTCAAGTCTTGAACGGTGAATTTCTCCTTAATGCCACACCATGTACGTATGTATGTATAAATATATATATATATATATATATATATTATGCAATGTCATCTGCTCATATTAGCTGCAACACTAACAACAACAGCAACGATTGCAATCGTATTTATTGCTCTCGGATAAGAAAACACATCGGCCTGGCCTCGGTGGGCCCCCACACAGCGATGATACGTTTACTACTTCGAGCTTGAGAGCTAGCCAGAGATATTCGAGTCGACCTCATAAAAGTTGTCCTTTTTCCTACGTGTTCCCTGCTCGCCCCTTTTTCCCTTTTACCCCATCCATCGCCCACTTATCTGCTCCTTTATTTTTCTCTCTCTAGCTTCCATTCTTTTTTACTCGCGATTCTTGTGTCGTCGTCTTCATACCGACGACGGTATGTTCGTCGGGATGGTTACAGATACACTTGCAACATTGCGGTGTGTTTCGGTTCCTGTGCGCAAGTTCTTGCGTGAGCCTGGTATATTGCTGTGGATGATGATAATGCTGCTGCTGCCGCCACCGCCGTAGCCACTGTTGCTCTTGCAGTTTATCCATTTCAACCACGCCTGCTTAATGCTGGTGAATTCCTGCTGTGCGTTCTTTCGTTCGTTCGTTCTCCCAATTTTTCCCGTCGTCCTGCTCGTTCTGGTTTTTCTTCATCTTCTTTTCTCTTGTTTCCCCTCCTCTCTCTACCTTTACCTGCCCCCTCAACCCCACCCCTCGTTACATTGTACAGTAGACAAAAATTGTTGTGTTCGGCGGGAACAACACTCCTTTCTTTCGTTTCGGTGGTCTTGGTCGTGCCAAGTCGACACGGTCGGCTAGCAGCTGCGCCGAGCCGACCACGGTCGTAGGAGGTCGTAGCATACAGTATAGCGAAAACAGTAGGAGCAGCAGAGCACAACAACGTGCGTAGCATAGACCAACAATCGAGTCGTGCAAGCGAAGGCACACATTTACAAGCATGCTGATGCTACTGCTGGTGCCAGCGACAACGACGACGACAACGAACAACAACAACAACGAGGTGGTGGCCGAGGCGGCGAGCAATGGTTCTGCATTCTGTAAAAAGAGGGCATCCACACCGTTCGGCCAGCCGCGGGAAGAAGGGAGGGGGGGGGGGGGGTGAAGCACCAAAGCACCACCACCACAACCACCACCGCCACTAGTGCTACTACTAATACTACTACTAGAGGCTGCGACGATTGCCACCTGTAGCCACGTGGGCGTCCGTGCGCCCACTGCGACCGAGAATATCGTAGAGAGGGAGAGCGGCCCGAAGAGACACCCTAGATGAGAGAGAGACATAAACAGTACTGCAAAGGGCACCTCAGCGATATGGCACTGGCAGCGATAGGAACCTTCCTTGTGGTCGTAGTAGCAGTAGTGGTAGTATTAGTAAATGCAGTAATTGCAGTAGCAATAATAGTGGCACAGAGATGCAGTAGTCGGATTCTGCGCTGGCCCCGTGACTCCTTCCTTGCTCTCTGCCACCCTGCCATCTCAACGCGGTAGGAATAAGGAAAACAGCGTCAAAAGATCGGGAGTGGTTGAAACGGTGGCCCGGATCCTCTGTTGTTGGAGGGCTCCGAATCGAGCAAGAAAAGGGGAAGCAAGAAACTCTTACTGTTGCTACTGTGCAGTGTTCCGAGGGCAAGCCGCTTGAAAAGCAAAGGCAGGCGGTGAGGCAGAGCTAGGCAGTGTTAGAAGCCACACACTCCTACACTACTGCACTCGTCGTCAGTACCAGCGTGCATCCAGGACAGCAATACGGCTCGGCTAAGCAAACCGGAACAGCAAGAGAAGCCGCCAGAATACGCGAGAGCAGTCCGCTCCGATGCTGTCGCCTTCACGGGGGCGAGGCAAGGAACGAAGCCGACGCGAGCCGAATGAGAACGTGAACGATCCAAGTCTGCTGCTGCTGTTAGTGCGTCTGCCGCTACTGTCTGCTGCGCCCGTCCTGGTCTACGCCACCTACGGTTTATCACCGGTCACAGGTAGTAAGTACACCGGGTACTCCAGGCTGACGGCGGCAAGCGGCCTCGACGCTGATGGGATTGGCCGCATAGAACCGATGTATGTGAGGCGGACTTGGGGCACAAATGGATTTGCGCCTGTTTCTTCTCTCCTCTACTTCTTTTCTTTTTCCTTCAGTGCTGCCTCGCCATGCCGCGCCACGCCACACGGCGCGCTCAGTAGGCAAATCAGCAATTACTATACGACAAGAGACGCACCCTATTACGATGCCTTGATTAGGTTAGCTGAATCGTTCACCTTTGCTGGCGGCGGGTAGACAAGAATGCGTGCTCAATTCCCCACTACCTCCTCTCCAACTGACCAACGACTCTGTTTGCGGCCCTGCCGGGAAGTCAGGGTCTTGGGCGGGTCAGGAATGCTAACCCCCCACCCCCACCTGCACGGCAGATCGCTGCAGTCTATGACCTTAGAAGTCCGTTCGTTGAGCAACGCTAACGCAGCGGTAAAACGCAGGCGTCAACGTGAGGTTCGGGTAGGTTCACCGTAATTATCACGGAGTGTTGCCGAGAAAACGAGCCGCCAACCACAGGGAGACATCTGTACTGAAATTGCGTCGTTTCACTGCCATTGATAACTGTGGCTTTTTTTTGTAGGCGTCGTCGTAGGCGAGATATGCCCACCCTCGTTGGCTCTGCCCGGCGCCGCAAGCTTGCAAACAAAGGATGCCTAGTATTGCCTGATGACTGTTGCCGTTAAAACTCAATGCCTTTTTTGGTTTTTGTGATTCGAAAAAAACTTCTCGACTGCATTTTTGTGTTCTGTCTCTATGCGTGCTATCATAACTATGTTCGGTTTCTTCTTATAGATTATGTTAAATGCAAAAGTTAATGGTAAATGAACGAGCCAGTTTGTACGAGCTAGCGTTTCCAAGCTTAAAAGTATCCGTTGCGCTCGATTACATACGTACGCGACGCTGTAGGGGCAGTCGTTGACTTTGCATTGTCATAAGCCAATGAGCCGCCAGAATATTTGCATCGGTGTAACATAATTGCCGTGCAATGCCGCTTACATAAAAAAACACTAGCGACGCTAACGGAAACAGCAACTATTTTTAAAATTCAGTTTACTAGTCTTGTGCTATATCAGAAACTTAGCGTTTGTAATTGTAAACCCGAGCACATGTGTCGTGTCCTAAATCCTAGTCATGATTAAAAGCTAAACAGACAAGCAAAACAATTGATGCGGATAGCATGCGCACATGTGGCCAGATAACAAACCCAAAAACCTTCTACACATCGTCAAGGGTAGGCAGTAAACTACACATCACGAAAACAAATTGGCTTTTCATAGAAACATACACACCATACACGAATAGGCTTGTAAAATGATGTTAACTGGAGGTCAAACGATCAGACGAAAATGAAAAATAATAGCAACAAAATTAGGGTCCCAAAATGTTTGTACAGGGGAGAAGCGCATTCGAGTATTTGCTAGCAGATAGCATAGGAGCGTAGCGGCTTCTAAACCGTCAGTCGACACTCGCGTCTTACCAGAATCAATCGCTCTATATATATATATATATATATATATATATATATATACATATATATATATATATATATATATATATATATATATATATCTGTATGTTAATAAATATAAACATATATATTGACAGCAATAACTTGACATGGCTGTAAAACGAAACGCGGAGTGACGCGCGACGCAGTTCTCGTCGAAACGCCAAAGGAAGCATTGCGAGTCGTAAAACGTGCCCAGCGAGCCCCGCGACTAGCATAGCTGTCTCTGGCTGTTCGTTTGGCTCCACTAAATGCTGGGCCCGCCTCGATCTCCATCTCTGCCTACGAGTTGGTCGAGATGGCGCCTACTTACGGCAGTTCACGTCCCCTCGAGTTTTCCCTTTCAACAAACACCTCAAGCCCCCCCCCCACCCCTTACTGAAGGGGTCGGCGTGGGGTAGGAGCGGTGCCCCACCGCGGCATGGCCCGGCCGATGCAGAATTGGGCTTCAACTTCACCACCGTTCTTGGACACCATAGGGGGGCGGCAACGGGAACGAAGTGTTCATAAAGGGCTTTAACCTGCTGTCTTCGTACTTGTCACCGTCGTCGTCGTCATCATCCTCATCATCATCACCATTATCACTATCGTCATCACGATCATTATCATTCATATGTGGACATTTATGACATTTAGCAATATCAAATTACTATCCCATTGCTATGACTGCTACTACGCCTGCGCTTACTACTCGTGAGAGCTTGTCTGCCATGCTGCAAGGGCGGAAGACACGGAATCGGTAGATTATGCAGCTGTACGGCGCGGGTGGTACCATTCATATCCCGACCTGGATCATGGGCGCTTGTTGTGATGTCACGCCACCGGGGTTAGTGTCGGTCGGCCAACGTCCCACACCCACTCTCCCGCGCCCCCACCGAAAGACGATGAGGCGTCAGAGTCTCGATGGCCTTTGTGCAGCCACACAATGCTGACCGATGTGGCGGAAACGCAACAGGTGCCCTTAGAGACACACAAGCCAACTTGTTCAACTCATCATGATCAGCAATCTACGAGTGCCACTATCGATAATGATGCCAATCATAAGAGTACGACTAACACATAATACAAACAAGAATTGCTATTCATCTCGCTATGGCTGTGCTGTACATGAGTATGGTGATAATCATCACCATAGCTATAATCAGCGCCGTCATCAAACGAGCAGAAATCTCAGCTAGGCTGTGCGTCGGTAACGACTGGCAGCGACAGTAGCATACTAACGCGGTGTCTATTCCCTTTGCAACAAAGTTCGATACATATATGTATATATATATTTATATATACGAGTATATATATATATATATATATATATATATATATATATATATATATATATATAGTATTTGTTCTACCACCACGACTACGACTTGACGCGGCGAAAGAAAGCAATCACGCCTCATAGGCGCGTCACAAGTCAATTCAGCTCTGTCAAGACCGTTAAAAACGAATCAAACAGTCACGTTGGCAATCAATACCCCGTATAGTGGCGGGAAGGACGTTTCGGTTCTTCTGCTGGAAAAAATGGTCCGTTGCAATTGGTTACACGACCATGAAATTCGAACTTGAAAACAATTTCCTTATTTTTTAAAGCGTCACAGCGCTCGTTTCGAGCTCGAGCCGATAATTAAAATGGTAGAACAGAATAGAGATAGTTGGTTGTTCTGTTGGTTGTTTTACGCGGCTCTAATTGTCATGTGACGAGATCTCAAGACGAGAAGATAAACGCATTACGAAAACTGCCCATTGGCAAGATTTATCAAAGATTGCCCTAATTTTCAGTAAACTATTTTGGTAAACCAAGAGGCCTTCCCTTATTCTAGAGTCGGCACGGGAGTCTTTTAGGTCTCACGATTCATAAATATAAATTCACGCCATGTGACAACAGCTGAAGCTATATCAGCAACAGCAACGTTAGAACTCGACCCTATACGGACAGTGGTGACTGCTGACGGGCGCATCTCACCGTTAAAGTAAAAAGGCCAGTGATGACAAGCAGTTCGTTGGCTTGTCAGTAGCGTGAGCATTGTTTTTTTTTCGGTTCGTAGCCCACGTTCGGTTCTTACCCCTAAGTTTGCTACGCAGAATGAAGTACAATACGCCCATGCCGCTAGCCGCCACAGGTCGGCCAGATAGAAGACGTTTTGCTGTGCCACCTTGCTCGCTGTCTTGAAGGGCCGCCCCAAAAAGGGCTGCCTGCATACGCGAAACCTCTCATCGTGAGATCTCGGAAATACCTGCTGTCACGCCGGCCGGTCGACACTGGCGGTGACATAGGTTGTATTTGCTTACACCTGTCTTCGGCCGCCTGCGAGCTGTTGTTAAACGAGCCAAACGAAGTGATGGCTTTCTTTGAATCCCGGCCAGCATAACGACCCTTAAGGTGAACAAGGTTTGCTGTCAAGTAGTGATGTCGCAGCTTAGCTCTACCATAGTCCTCGTGACCATGGTAGGGTCTGCCGATGACGTCGGCGAGTGGCTTTGAAGTGGTGCGGTCATTCTCATCATGCAGCGGTTGGAATTGTACAGCGCTGTCTCTGAAAACTCTAAGGTTTCCTCCTTGTATATACAATATATATATATATATATATATATATATATATATATATATATATATATTCCCGTACAGTGAACGTTTACAAACTACAGTATTTTACTTATGGTAACGAGTCAAATACTCTGGTGCATGACCATACGATCACATCATATTCGCTGATAATAATAGTAACAAACGATATAAACTAGCTATAATCTAACTAGCCGTATACGCAGTTGTTGAAATTATTGTCGGTGGCCACAGCGTTACCCAAGCGTATGCAGCAATAAGCATGTACTACTTGTTCCCGTAGTAATGAGAGTGGACGTGTATGAAATAGATGGTAGTGATAGTAAAGCATACCAAAATGCCAACAAAAGCAATCCTTTCGAGGTGGCTTAAAATCAGTTCGTTTTCCAGACTTGCGTGCGTTTCTATCACCTATCCTCAGTCAAGACATAGAGGCGATTATGTAGACATTCTTAGACGAAGCAAACTCTCAGCATCCACAACTGCGCTAAGTCGTTTACTTCTTCGGCGATACTTGACGAACAATAACGATAAATCACCCTTAGATCGTCGCTAAATTTAGGGCTGTAGCACGACAGAGAAAAACACGACAGAGAGAGAGAGAGGGAGAGAGAGCAATAAATGAGTTGTCTTAACGAAAAGACATTAAGAACTCGTAGTAGAGCCGTTGTCATCACAGCCTTAGCGCAGCCTTAGTCCACTCGCACGTGATGATAAATAGTTGAAACCCCTAATAGGTCGTCCATAGAAGTTCAATCGTTTCGCGTATCTGGCGGTAACGCAAAGCACATGTGACCTGCGGGACTAGGAGAAATCGAGAGCAAGTGCGCCAAATGTTGTCTGCCACAAATGGGTGTATGCGCTCTGCTACAGCGATGCCAATCTATTCTGAGCCTGAGACGACGACCTCGCAATACACTCACGGCCAGCCTGCTATTCCGGCAGCTTACCGGCAGATCCAGGTCGATCCCAGGTAGAAGGACAACGAGAGAGGCTACCATGTGGGCACCAGTGGGCGCTGTTAACTAGGCTGAACTCACAGCCATCCACAGTGAGCTCGAACGTCGGCGTAATCGGAGAATCTCAAACTCGAACCGGTCACTTACTCTATTGTCAACGGTGTCTAAGTGATAAGTAGCCATCGGTCTATATGGCGACTGAAAAAAAACGATCAATTGAGCGAGAGTTTGCGCAAACAAGAGGAAAGAAGCCTTGTCGTCGTGCGGGAACAGAGCTTGCTAACTTGATAACGATGACTCTGGGCGGTGACCCGACAACCAGGGTGAGAGATTGGCATGAAGATACAGATCTCCGGCACGGAAGGACCGAATGATAGAGAACAATCGGGCGCGAGAGATACAACCGGTGTAATCGTTTTTATCAGACGGGGAGCCGGGGAGCGAAGAAGCGTCAAATGGGGTGAATAAAGATAAGTGCCAGCTATCGGTCTCAGGCTCAGATCAGCGGACTGCCCTAGAAACAGAAGCTATGGCACCAGCTGCGGTGAGGAGTAAGATAGGTAGAGACAGGCGGAAAACCGGGGTAACCCGGATGTAACTCCGGACGGAAGTGTCGCTGGTTCAGAGGTGCTAAGAAAGCTTTGTTGGAACCACTGCCGATGTTCGTGTCCTGTCGATAGCAGAAGCATTTTAAATGCTCCCTTTTGTGGTCGCTTGGCTCGCCCCGATCTTGGGCAGCTAGATGAATGAGCAGCCAAATGCACGTACTATTGCTTTAATAAATATTCTACAACATTATCTAACCTTAAGACTGTCTTCCTATCAGTAAAGTGGCGCGCAGATGTTGGCCAGATGCAGCAAGTACTTGTACTTGATGGTCGTGCCCTCTTAACCAACATGTCGTCAGTAATTATCAATTCCCAACTTGTAGCTGATGAGGACGAACCTGCTTGTTTAACATCTGTTTTTTCTCTTATCTGGCCACTTTGTTTATCTATTAGTCAGCATTTATTCTAAACATATTTGTATTACATTGCTTTCCTACATCACTTTCGATAGTGGTATATCGCTCTCGTAAACTGCTTGTCCCTCTTGTCTTTGTATTATTCTCCGTTCCCCGTTCCCTTCTGGACAACGCGGCATAGAGCGCTACGGTTGCCTAAAGTTAAGAATCGCGCCGCGTGTCCTATTGAAACTACAAACTAAGCGACATCCTAGCTAGTTTAGCGGCAATGCGGCGACATTTCAAATACTACATTTTAAAGACGAGGAGGTTGCCGCCTCTATTGTCTTGGCCCCTCGCCACCGCCCTCTTCGACGTTGCGGCCAGCAGTAGCATCTGGTACAGCAGCAGCAACAGCCGTATTCGGCGTTCGTTCTCGCGCCGCTTGCAGTCGGCAGACTTGCAAACGCCCTCAAGCGGAACGAATAGTGGGCGTCAGTGAAACAGCAGCCGTGCGGCCTACGGCCTCTGCGCCCCCGCAAGCGGTAGTAGTAGTAGTAGTAGCTGTTGTTGCTGTTGTTGTTGTTGTTGTTTTTGTTGCAGGAGCAGCGCCTCTGCCTGCTGTGGGAGTTTCATTATCCTGAAAGGCCGCCCAAAAGACAACCTCCTTCGTCACCACCTCCTTCTCCTAGTTTTCTGCGCCTACCCTACTTCTCTTGCTGGCAGGGAGAAGTAATGCGCTGGATGGACTCAACCACTCCATGGCCTGCGCTGTCCACGACGCCCGACACTCGGTTGGCCTTACCGGCTCGCCTATATTCTGCTGGGCTAGCGCTTTCATCTATCGTTGTGGCCATCTCTACAACTGTATACATAAATGCACACGTACATATACATATATATGTAGATATATATATATATATATATATATATATATATATGGCGCGACGAGGCACACAACCCGAACGGGACTACAACGGCGTTTGTGCGAGCGCTTCTCTGTACGTACTGAAATGCTGGCTAGGTGGCTGATTGACTCCACAACAATAGCAGCCTCTATTGCTGGGCATGCTGTGGATCCGATAGCCCCCCCTCGTTCGCTTGTTCTCTCCGTAACTTTCTCTAACACTCTTGCTCCATTTTATACCCTTCTATTCCCCCTACTCTCCCCCTCTCTCTCTCCCTCCCAAACGGGCACATTTCTGTTTGACCAGCGGTCGACCGTCGATGAAAATGCTGAAGCTGCGAACTCACCGCTGAAATTCAACTTGCTATGGGAGCAACTTGCGCTCAGGTTGCCAGAGTCACCTACAAAACACATGCACATATACATTATGCACACACGCACACACGCACACACAACTATCCTAACATAGGCGTAGTGCGTGTGCAGCCGCCAGCACCACCGACACAACGAGGACATTTATGCACATGAGTGTAGATACAGATTCATTGACGTGCCCGTCACCCGGACCCCCCGTTACAATGCACGTACGTCGTATACATGCATGTACGCGCGACTATCGTACCGTAGACGACACTGTCATCTATTCATCACCTCTGAATGAAGAACAACGAGCCAACGAAACAGTAACGATAGCAAACTAACTAGACTGGCTAGCAGTCTAGCCGGGATAGATGGGACTCCGAAGTGACGACAAGAGCCGGGCACCCCAAGAACTCATCGTCGTTCGCGATTCTCCCCGGCGGTCGCCACTCGGACCATAAACTGGAGCGTCTTCTCGAATGAGACCGCCCAGGGCCACGCTGCTCGCTGGCTCGTTTGCTAACTCTACGATCACCACCGCCACTGCCACTAACTACTACTACTACTACTACAACAACAACTTGCAGGCGACAGCTTGCAGCGACAGTTCATGGCTCGGAGCAAACGGACTGGACAGTAACAGCAGCAGCAGCAGCAGCGAGAATCGTCGCTGCACTACCCGTAGTACGAAGATATAACGGCCGGAAGTCCACGGGGCCGGCGAGGAACTAGAGCAAGAGATAGAGACGAATAGAAGAGGGGTAGAGAGTGAAAGAGGAATAGGGAAAGACAGAGAGGAAACAGGATATATATATATATATATGTGTGTGTGTGTGCGTATGTGAAGGAAGAGCGAGAGCAAGAAGGCGAACGAGACGACGGCTAGAGAGACTTACGTTCTCGCCAACTCAAGCCACTCCGGAAGCAGTCAGCGCTAATTACTTCCTTGCACTGCTCATCATGAAGTGTTTGCGCACTCAGGTCATTCACTGTCAGTTTCAACTTTGCTTTGCAAGGGTGCTCGGCTGTAGAAGAAGAATAGCGTCACCGTTGGCATTCAACTAAATTTACACTTTTCTTTAGTGCTTTGGTCGCAATAATAATAATAATACTTATTATTATTATTATTATTATTATTATTATTAAAATAACAGACGCTCCGATAAACCCTGTCAACGTACGTCAATGCCTAGTTTTAACTCGGAGGCTCAACACACAAGGCAGTAAGTACCTTTTTAGCCAAGAAAGGCTCAACGTGACGCGCAGACTGCGTCGACAAAAATTGTCCGACACCACCCATCTACCCGGGCAACGTGCAGGTAGATCGCCTCGTCTTTCCAACCACCCGCGCACGATTAAGTCACACAGCCGGCGCTGCTGCGTTGGCCCCTAGGGCCCCTACCTCGGCCACGTGACCACTTGGTCCCGCCAACAAACAGGTAATGCTAGTCATGTGCTGTCAGCTCTCCTATAGCCCTTCTTGACGAGAGCAGCGGCGACGACGGCTCAAACGAAGCTGAAAGCCAAGTTTGGCACGATGCAAATTTGGCCAAAATCTTTATAACGTACGCACGCTTACACACACACACACATATGCACCCAGAGGCACACACACACACACACATAAATATACCAAGAGACACGCAAACACACATATATATACCTAGAGGCACGCAAACATATATATACCCAGAGGCACGCAAACACATATATACCCAGAGGCACGCATGATCGTGCCGTCACGGCTGGTATGCCGCCCAACGCCGTCGGCCAGTATGCCGGCGGTACAACGATCGAACGACAGACAGAGAGACGACGCTATGGCAGACGCTCTTCGGAGACGAAGCATGCCATCCATACATTGCCGTTGTGGGCCGGGCTGGCTATGGGTGGCATAGCCTAACGTGTCGCTAGCGTGTAGTAAACAGGTATGTACTGTCTTGCTGCCGTCGTGACACACCGTCACGTTTCTCACCGGCAGCAGAGTTTGGGTCAGTAGCAGTAGTAGTTGTAGTAGTGCTGATGGTTAGTTAGTTGGGGTCGGGGCGAGGAGAGGGGGGGGGGTAGTCGAGACGCACTCCTCTCGTAGTCGTTGGTTGTTGCGGTTGTAGTTGTAGTAGTAGTAGTCGTAACAGCAGCTGGAACAGCCGGCTGGCCTACTTGAGATGCGCAGTAGACGAGTGGCGTAATCAGATTACACTTCGCTCGGTGTGTAAACGCGTTCTTCTTCTTTGGCGCGTCTGGAGAGCGTGCGAGTCCGCGAGCGAGGAGTAGAGAGCGAGAGAGAGAGGAGGGAGACAGATAAAGATATATATATATATATCTACATATAGGTAGAGAGAGATGAGAGAAGGAGGCGCCGTTTTCGTTCTAAAGTGCTCGGTTGGCCCTTGCATCGCTATCCCCCAGCTTCTTCACTTGCTCCGGCCGAGCGGCTTCTGAAGCCGTCGTTGCAAAGTGACAGTGTCGTTAGCATCACCACCCCCTATCACCTACATCGCCATCATCGTCGTCGTTGTCGCCGCCGCCATTATTAACAAAATCAGCATCGGAATCGCTAACGCTGGCGCCGAGCAGCTAACGGTCGTGATCGTAAGCCTTGCTGCTTGCTGATCGCAGTGGTATCAAGCTCTGTATTTGGCGAGCCGCCACTCTGCACACGGCGGACGAGACATTTGCACGACAAACAACGACCACCTGCAAATGAGGTAATAACAGCTCGTAGGTGGAAAACATTTAAAGCCACCTATTCCCTCCCGGCCTCTCTCGATTTATCCGTCCGAACCTTAGCGACGCCCCTGCCTAGACAGATTGGGGATTTTTAATAATTAATCATTTGGATGAAAGTTGCGACTTTGTTGTCACAGCTTGCCGTCGAGCAGCACTTGCCGGTCCAAGTTGGTTTTCACAGTTACGCTGTCGGCCTCCGTCGTCGTTGTCCTCATTATTGTTGTTGTTGTGTTGTTATTGTTGTTGTTGTTGTTGTTGTTGTTGTGGTCCTTTTTGTTGCTGCTGCCGCTGCCGTTCGTAAGAAAAACAAGTAAGAGATAAAGGTGAGCCAGACACCTTTCGTATGCATGCGCTCTCAGCATTCGACGTACATTAGAGCCGTCCATCTCCTACTACATCACACACACACACCATTATATACCAACTAGCTAACTAGGGGATAGTGATTCGTCTATAGAATAGGGCTGGCTAGACGGATGACAGCCGCGGAGGCGTCGGTGGTGCTAACGGCACAGCGGCGGTTCAATGCGTAGCCGGAGAAGGGCGCGTCGAGACCCGGGCGGCTTGGCGACGCGACAAGCGGCCAGCCCACTTAGCGCAAGTAGACAAGACTAAGAATACAGGATGGTAATGTCTCTCTGCTCTAACTGCTCGCCTGTCAGATAGGTGGCTGAAAAGCGAAATGTACTCGACAGCTTCTCCTCCTCGTATGTTTCCACGCTTTCTTCCTCTTCACCTTCGCCTTCTTCTTCTTCTTCTTCTTCTTCTGTCTCTTCATGGTGTTGTTCTTCTTCCTTCTTTTCAGCTTCCGGCAACAGGGCAGATAAGGCAGATCACACGGAGTGAATAAATTTAATCCTTCCAGTTAGTTCCTTCTATCTCAAGTCTCCCGCGCGCCTCTGAAGAGAACCTCTTGGTTCCACTGTTCCCTGGTTGTGGTGGAACCTGGTTCCACTGTTATGGCGACCGTAGATGTTCCTGCTGGCGGCACGGCAGGCAAAATGCCACTTGTGATGCATGCGGCCTAGCTCTGATGGCGGAGTTGCTCGACGGTGGTCGGTGATTCGGCGCTCCCACGTCTTCCGTCCGCCCCTGTCACGCTTTGTATTGCTGGACACGTCGCTAGTCCGACAACACGTCGCTAGTCCGACAACACGTCCAAACTGCCTTCTGGCAATCTTTGCTGGACATGCCACCACCATACGCGATGACTACTAAGCTCAACCGAAACAAGCACAGGCATAAATTCGGGAAGTATTTTATCAAACGCATATGATTTATGTACACCTTAATAAATATACATATATATATATATATATATATATATATATACAGTTGCACAATACATTGTGGACTTATCGTAGAGATTGAGCCAGTAATCCCGCTGGCTCTAATGCAAAACTTCTTAAATTACTTATGTAGCCGTACTCAGTGTTGGTGGTTCAAAATACGTATACGAACCTTAGTACTTTTGGTAGCGTTTCCTCGCAGTACGAACATTATTCGAGAGCGTGCACTTAGCACACTACTTAACTGATCGTACTGTAAGATGCATGTTGCCCGAACGATGCAGAATATCAATTTACACCGAATAGCCACTGTGTTATATTTCATCATATATGGGTGATGAAATATATATATACGAGTATACATATACATTTCATCACCCACACAGTAGAGAGACGTCTAAACTGCCAACGCAACAAAGGCTGAAAAGGCAAAACAGAAGGATTCGGGAGCAGAACGAAATAAGCAGATAGAGAAAAATAAAAAGAAGGCTGTAGGCACAAAAATGGGACAAAAGGGTACATTTGACGCCGTTTGACAGCCATGCGAGAGATCATAGGCATAACGAGCACGACGCATCGCGCCTGTTAGTCAGGCGAGGCGTCGTCGCATATTTTGCGATTTAAACAGGCGTTTCTCGCCTGCCTCCCTAACTGCGTGTTCCTCGACCTTCCATCTACGTGGATTCGTCCAATCGAGACTGCCATGCGCTGATGGCGGCAGCAAAGGCAAATGTGGCCTCTGTTGCCGTTGTTTTTGTTGTTGCTGTTGTCGTTGCTGCTGCTGCTGCTGTTGTTGTGACCATCATCATCAGTGTTGCTTACGACGGCCAGCGCCCTATAGACCCCCTAGGACTGAACGTGAGTGCCGAGCCTGTTCGTGCCACTGCGGTGGACAGGCAACGTCAAGGTGTTCGGCAGCGACGTAAGTCACACTATAGAGCACTAGCACTGACTGCATCATGGCACATTGATCAGCCATCACCGATTGATGGGCGTACGTCGTTTCGATGTTCCCAGGCGGCCGTCGTCGCGGACGAGAGCATTGACGTGCCTCTGTGCCTCTACTGCGCTGCGAAGAACGGATGGCTAGCTGTCTGTCTGCCTATATATATACATGTATATATATATATATACATACATATATGTATATATATATATATACATATATGTTTATATATATATATATATATGTATGTGTGTGTCGACCTTCTTCTCGACCTGCCGTTTATCGTTGGCAGTAACGCAGCGCCTAACTGAGACGCGTAGCAGAAGGCCTCTCTGCTTTCAAATTGGCACAAAATTGGTCTCACAGCCACTCGGTAACAACATGACAGTCACACGCTGCGCTGTTGCTGCTGCTGCTGCTTCTGTTACCTGTCGTGCGCGCCGGGAGTGGCCGTAGTCTTCAATGTAGTAGTAGTATTGCTAGTGGGGAATACTTGTATGCGTCGTAGTAATAGCAAGGAATGCCTTTAGGCACAGTAGCAGAAGTAGTAAGTTCGCAGTAGCAATAGTCGTAGCAGTAGTAGTCGTCGTGGGTGTACTAGTAGAGCTAGGCTGGTACAGACTGGCGCGACCAGCCTTTGCCAGCCAAAGTTAGGCTGGCCAGGCCAGCCAGGTTCGATTCTCTCGTTCTGTGTCGTACTGCATCTCTATTTCTCTGTGCCCCGCGTTTGGAGTCATTTCCTCTCGCGCTCTCTTTATCCGCCCTTAGTGTCGTATTCCCTCTCTATCTATAGCTATCTATCTATCTCTCTAGATATATATATATATATATATATATACAGATATCGCCCTCGATCTTCTTTTCATTATTTCTCTCTCCGTTTCGATCTCTGCTTTGGTCGTATTGAGTATCCTTCGCGCGTTCCTCCTGTCAGCCGAGACTCTCGGCTCCGGCGTTCCCGGAGAAGCGACACGTCCGCTCGCCCGCCTGTCCGCGCGCCCAACGCAGGGAAGAAGTGTTCGACGTGGTGCATGAACACCGTGCGTTTCGCCTGTGGGCTTGACGGCTTTCAACGGCTGTGGTCCAGTCGCTCTCGAAGTCATTCTTAGTCAGTCGGGATAGGATCATAGTAGCCAGCGCACCGCACGGTGATCGTCGTCATCGTCGTCGTCGTCATCATCATCATCACCACCACCATCATCACCGCCACCATCATCAACATGATTATTACAATGGTTATGATCAGCAACAACAACACTACTTCAACAACAACAACAATATCATCAGCAATAGCCAAACAGGCAAGAATAACATCCGTAACAGTAGCGCTACTAGTCGAAGTACAAAAGCAGCGACAGTAGCATCGATGACTAAGGCGTAGAGATAATAATAAACAACAACAACAACAACAAAAACAACAGCAGCAGCAGCAGCAGCAGCATAAGCGTCAACCGCTTAGTGAGTTCGGCTTCTGAGGTGGCAAAAACAGCCAGCCAAATACTTGTAGGAAAAGGTGACAAAAGGAAACACAAGGACAGCAACGACGAGGACGTCAACGACGCGAATAACACCAACGTCAAAAACAACATCAATGGTAACATGTCGGAGTAGAAGCTCAATAGAAGTCGTAGTAGTAGTAGTGTTCTAGTCATAGTAACGATACTAGTAAGACCAGCAGCTGCAGCCGCGGCGACGACGACGACAACAACAACAACAACAAAGAGAAAGAGAAAGCACTGATCGCGATCTCCATTCGAATGGTCGATTGCGAGCGACGACATTAGCGTGGCTCACACTACTGAAATTATAGCTTCTGTAGCAACAACAACTACAACAATAACGTAACGCCAACACAGCAGCAACAGCAACAACAACATAACGCTAACACAGCAGCAATACTAACAACAGCGATAAAAGCCACCACCACAACAACAATAACAATGACAACCACAACAACAACAACAACAACAACAACAACAACAACAAAAGTAAAGACGCGTATGACGACGAAAAGAGATTGTTGTCCACCCGCCCTTTTGCGCGCCTCTCCTGTCAATGAGTAGCGGCCGCGACGCCGGCGCCAGTAGCGAGGCCAGCGCAAGGCCGCAACGTCAGGCCAGCAGCAGACGCAGCACAAACACAGCATTGGCGGCGGCGGCAGCAGCATTGAGACCAGACCGCATTTGGACCGCTGACGCCGGGGCCGGTTTTCCGTCGCGCTTCTTGAACGCTTAGCTTGACAAGTGCTGTCAAGACATCTCAGACAGTCTCAGACAGTCAGTTGTTATTCAGTCCGTCAGCGAGTCACCACCACGCATCGGGTGAACAACGGTGAGCGAGTGGGCCACTACGTGGGCCGACGCATCGATGAATGCGCGGCTGCTCCTCCTTCGTACCCACTGACGACTAGTCACTCAATACTTGGCCATATATACGTGCTTAGACACGTATATATATATATATATTTTTTTATGTTTTACTGGGGTTTTCAGCAGGCGTGCCCGCCTCCGACATACTGGCGTAAGACGAGGAACCTGAGGGGTGGCCCGCATCCATTCACTAAAAAGTTGGGCATACACTAACTTATTTTCCCCTTATTGACTTTCTTATATATATATATATATATATATATATATATATATATATATATATGTGTGTTCTCTTAGCAACTTGTAGAAGTTATCAAGACCGACAACTGGTGGTGCACGTTTGCCTTCACGAACCAGCGATTGAAAAAGAAGGACAGATGGTACAAATTGTCACCAAGTCGTTGTTGTGGTCGTCGTTGTTATTGTTGTTGAGGTTGTTGTTGTTGCGGGCTAGACTTATAGGGACTGGAATGAATTGACATGTGTTGTACCTATTCAGGGTAATCGAGACAAGCAGGAAAATGAGCAAATGTAGAAAAAACGAGAAGAAGAAAGATAACATAGATATCGAACGAGAAAGAGAGAGAGAGAGGGAAAGACAGATAGAAAAATAGGGGCAGATAAATGTCAAAGAAAACAAAACAGGTCCAAGATTAATTGAAATATGTATATATACAGTATATGTAGAAAAAGAAGCAAAAATATTGGCAGTGTGGAGCGAGAGAGAGAGAGAGCAAAAGAAAACGAGCGAGCTTGAAACAGAGAGCAAAGAAGCAGCAATTCAAGCACTGTCATAGCGTGGCTGAATTGAGAATTCCAACTTTCGGCCCCCGCGTGAGTGACTGGCTGGCTTGCGGCGCGCCCCGCAAGGGACCACTTCATTGCTGGCTGCCTGCATACTGCTGCATACACGACCAGCGTGGGCATATGAAGAGGGCATCGAGGCAGGCGCCTGACTCGTTCACTTGCGGCGCCGCCGCCCAGGGGGTGGTCGTGTTAGTAGATTCATTGGCTGGTCGTCGCCAGCCTAGTGCCTGTGACTGCACACCGCCTTGAAGCGACGAATGCCGCCTACGCCACCCCCGCAGCCCCCGCCGCCCCAGACGCCCCTGTTCCTGCCCATCGTGATGCGGCGACCCGAAGGCAATGCAAGGAAGCGGCCAAAGTAGTAGGAGAAGAAGAAGACTGACAAAAAAAGAGCGAGCACCATTCAATATTCTATGCATTTATTTTCACATTTGCCGCATCGCATCCAATGTCGATCAGAGCGACACTCGAGTAGTGGTTGTAATGGCGGTAGAAGAAGAAAAAGATGAAGAAGAAGAAGAAGGAAGAGAAGATGAAAAGAGTCTCTCAGCCGGGCGAGCCAGAGGCTAAGAGAGGAATAGGGCAAGTGCAAAGAAAACCATCGGCGCGAGGACCAGGGCGATTTAGAACTTGAGCGCACAAAGTAAGCAAGAGCCGCCTTGTGCATGTAAGATAAAGAAAAAGAGAACCGAAACCAAGAACAAAATGATAGAGAGAAACAGACTGTGGTGGGAATGGTGGGAAAAGCCACAAGGTGGAGACAGAAGCAGCAGGGCAGTTTCTCTGCAAGGAGGACGACACCCAGCAGAAAGTTCAACAAATTCGACCAGTGTGGCAATGAGTAGAGAAGAAAGAAGGCCGCTGGTGAACACGCATGACGAAGATGACTTCGTTGACTGGAAGTTGTTGTTACAACTACGACTACAGTCAGCGAAAGGACAGAAGTGCATGAGGGAGTAAGCTAGGCTACTAGGAGATCAGAAGGCCGTATGACGGTATCGGATTGCTGTGTGTTGCAATGCCTACAGTTCGCGTCAACAAGGCGTTTGCTCCGCGTAGCGAGATCGCACATGCGATGCAGGCAGATGAGATTTTGCTGCCCGCCGCCGACGACGGTGATGATAACTATGCTATCAGAATCTAACTTTTGCAGCCCACAAGGACAAGACGCCCGACTTACGAAAACGATAGTCTTTGACGACGACGAGTCATCATACTTCAGCGGTCTCGTCTATCATCAGGTGGCCGGGCTAGCCGTATGTGATGATGACAATGATAAATCAAAGACGTGCTCTCACTCAAGGTGAGACGTCGTCTGGGGGAGGTGGAAGTGATGCATACACGAAGAAAACGGAAGAACAGCAAAGACAAGATATCAGAGACAAGCGTCGATACGAGAAGTAATAAGAGACGAAATAGGGCGGTTCCAAGGTAACGCACATGAAAAGCAGAGTCAGCCCATGTATGTATATATATATATATATATATATACGCTATAGAAAGCACGATAAGCAAAGTGAGGCGTCATCGCACGCTAGACTCGATGAGCTAGGTTAGGCTAGACAGCAACGCAGCCATTATTAAGCCAGCAAGACACACGTGACTCTCTCACTTGATAGAGAAATTAAGATGAATCAAACGCAATAGATACACTGATTGTATAGTGATTTCGACTGTCGAGACAATATTGCATGCTCTGTAAGTTAGCTCAGTGGGCATCTGAATAAATATGCGTGCGTGTCTGTGTAAGAATGTAGTCCAACCAGATTCGTGTCGCCACCTCTAATGAGGTGGCGACCACCACTGGCGCAATACTTGCACAATTCACGCACAGCGGTTGCATACAAACAGAATCCTGCTCTACATTAGCGGATTGACAAGTTGTTCAACTTGGCCACATGCCCTCTTATCTTTAAACTTGCACTGGTAGAGGTTGTTCTGCTTTACTTTCTGTCGTCTACATAAGTGCGCCAACCTGGTGGCAGACAATGGCGGTTCTTTCACCTAAGGATAGACCATTTCCTATGCCCCGGTAAGTTAAGTAAGTCATATTAGACCAGACAAGTGAAACGGTGGATAGAAAAAAACAAAATAGACATCTGCAATGGTTAACGAGATTTGTCGAATTCACCCTCTTCTCACATTGATGGATTTGATTCATCCTTTTCGGATATTGATGAATCCGGGTAAACACGAGAAAAATGAATTTTGTGCTTATTTTCGTTCTATTTCTGAAAGAGTAGGCTTGAGCGCGTGAGCATGCAACAGCATAGCATAGCATAAGTAAAGATATATATATAAATATATATATATATATATATATATATATAGGCGATACGAGCTGGCTGGAACAAAAGTATAAGGTTCTCGTGGGTAACGTGGCCCTGCCACTACTACTGCTGGCGTGATAAACCAGATTTCGACGCAGGCAGACACAGTTGAGCGACGTTAGCCATTAAGCATCCAATGAAGCCAATTGAAGAGGTTCGCTATGGCTGCAGCGCCATCCAAGCGCTGGGGCTGCGACAAGGAAGCGAAAGAAAGCCGATTCCCTAAGGATAACAGCAGCAGCAGCATCGCGCTATGCTGCCTATTGAACACAGAGCATAGGCTGTTCATCTCTGACACACAAACACATACACACACACAACATACTTAAAGAAGGGAGCACATTACGCGCACACACACACACACACTGTCGTATACACAAAGTCGAGCAGATCACACAAGCAGAACCCCTTCAGCCCCTTTAGCCTTTAGCAGAACCCCTTCAGCCCTTTTAGCCTCTAGCAAAACCCCTTCAGTCCCTTTGGCCTTTAGCAGAACCCCTTCAGCCCTTTTAGCCTTTAGCAGAGCCCCCTTCTACACGTTCCTTGCCAGACTCACACCGAGACGCGCGCTCGGCACACGTTTTCCCCTTGATGTTCACATGCAATCTACGCGCCGCGTTTCTTCAACGGATTGCGCCAAACTTAAAAAGTTTGCACGACGAGCGAATGCACTAACGCTACGACTACACCGTCACGACTACCGCGACTACTCTGCAGCTCAAGCTTCTGCTGCCCGGACTGCTTCCGCAACAGCGACAGCAGCAGCAGCAGAAGCCGCGACAAGACGGTAAGACGTCTGGCTGCCAGTATAGTGGTAGTTCCAGTATAGTAGTTGTATGCTATAGACAGACGTATGCGAAGCGAGCACTCGCTCGACTATGCTCGCCAAGATGGCTTGCTGGCTGACTGGCGCGCTGGCTGGTTAGACAACGATGTTAATTTTAAGCCGAACCACGAGCTCCTCAAAGCGGGCGTCTACCGTTAGCGTCGTCTGCCGGTCTGCCGGTTTGTCTGCCTGCCTGTTTGACTGTCTGTCTGTTCGTCTGCCTGCTTCGTCACACAGACGATCCCCAGAGACGCACGACACATATAGGGGGGTATAGGCGTAGGCAGCCCGTCGAGAGGAATCCCTAAAATCCCCGGGGGCTTATCAGCCGAGTAAAGACTTCCGCGTCTCTAGATAAAACAGAACCGCTTGATCGCTCGGTCGCTCGCTTGCTTGGTCGGTCCGGTTGCAGAACAGGTGAAAGACAGGTGGCGACGACGGCCGACCGACAACGCACAACCGCAGGCAAGTAGAGGAATAAGAGGTATAGAGGGCAGGAAAATGCTCGAAAAAGAAAGATAGAGCGAGCGAGGATATCTACAGATTAGAGAGCGAGAAAGATAGTGCGAATAGGGAGTGAGAGACAGGTGCCGTAATAGTGATTGTAGCGGTATGGGGCACTGAGAGAGCTGGGCAGGAATGGTCTCGGATCTTCCGCCGATTACACCACCGGCCAGACAACGTCGAGGTGGTCAAAACGAAGAAGCTTTTCCTCGTGCTTTCGATGACGGGCCAGGGCCTGGATGTCCTGGCCCGACGGCAGCGAAGGCAGCTCGGACATTCGACACATCCAGGGGTTGCGTGTTTGCCCTGCTCTATCCTCTCCTGGCTCTTGCGGCTGGCCATTGCTGACCGCTGATAAGTGGGCCAGCAGAAACAGCGGTAGCTGCAGGCCATCCGACAGGCTAATATGATTAGAGCAGATGACGAGCTCTAATCAGCTATTGATAGGAGTTCGAGCTTTTCCGGCGGACCTGCTTTGAATCGAACGGCGTAGTAGCAGAGGGGGGCCGCTTTGTGAAAGCGAAGTGGCGGAGGAAGCAGGGGGCGGGGGGAGAAGCAGTGGCCTTCTGCCACAAATGATTCGCGCATATGGATAAATGAGTGTCGGACGGACGCTGAGTGAGATGGCCACCTAGCTTGTGAGGGCGGCACGGCGTCTTGAACATATACGTATATTTGCACATACACGCAAATACGTATGTATATGTATGTATGTATGTGTATATATATATATATATATATATATATATATATATATAGATCTTAAGCTGGGAAGAAACGCTCCCGATACCGCGAAATTGGTTGACGCCGACCGCGCTGTCAATAGTGCAATTCGGAGTAACCAAACTCAATCCGCTACCCCCTCTACGGTGGAGGGCACCACCGTGTATTTGCGTGACGACTGGCCCGACGAACGAACCGCCTGCCTACATGTGTAACTGTTTGTCAGTCGATCGGTATTCAGCTATTGGGGTCCGCGATACGCGAAGACGGGGGCATAATTGAGTAGAAGGGATTTGCCTCCTTCGGCTTCCAGCCGCACACAACCGATACTGGCCGCACACGAAGTTGGCAGATCGACTGCTGCTGCTGCTGCTTTCTCGGAGCCGAAGGGCTCGGGCCGCTTGGCTAAAAAAAGAGCAGAAGAGCCAAACGATTCTTTAATGGGCGATAATCTAATAACAATCTTATGGAAGAAAATACTGCGTTAGTCGCAGAACGAAAGTCGACACGAGCCGTCGAAGTGGACCCGCCTATTAAGGTGTCCACAGTGTATGAGAGATGTAGGTCAAGAAAGCGCCGCAGAAGAGTTACACCTAGTCCAATGTCAAGCGCAATCATAAACCAGGTGCACTTTTTAAGACAACTTCTTCGAAAAGAAAGATCGAAAGTTAATTAATTTCACTTGTGTCGACTCAACCTTGTTTGTTTTGGAGTTATCGAGTGTGTGCAGATTGTTGTTATGGCCGTAATACGGAAAGTACGCTCCAATGTGATCGTTGTAGAGCAGCCCAAGAGCACGCTGAGAAACGTCTCAAGTGGCTGTCAAATTAGATTGACTGTTGTGGTTCCACGAATACCAAAACGTCTAATTTGGTATCCGTCGTAATAGAAATCCGTTAGCATTTAATCAGATGCAAAACCGACTGCGCGGCAGTAGATGTATACACTTACCGCAGGCACACCGATACGTTTTTAGATTATTATTTCAATTGTATTAGTAAGTAACCTGCCCGCTAGGTCGCGCTAGTCATTTGATAAGCGTTTCTGTTCACCCAGATCCATTTTATTAGTTTGGCAGAACAATGCAATTGACATAAGAATGACAGGCGGTTTACTGAATTCCGTACAAACGTATCACATCCTGCCGGGCAGTCAGGAAGTCGTAATCCACTCTTCTGCCGTTAACATAGCTCATTGCCTAGGATGACAGTGATGATTCGCCACGATGACAGAATTTCTTCGGCCGTATTTTATTACGAGGAAGACTTACCTGAAATATTAAAATAACAACGTTTTTAGTCTACAAATACTGCGGTCAACTGTAAAAATAGCAACATTGTCTTTCCTAAGCAATTAGTTGACGGATAGATACTATATATATAAGCGCTGACGAATCACAGGTGTATTGAATCAGTTACTATGCTGAAGCCATTGATTAGTGGGGGAGCAGCTATTCCCGCATTCCGACGTCTGGTTCGATGACCCCATGGTAGGAAATCGTCGGTGGGGGAGAGGGTGGGGGAGACATAATACAGTTTGGCAACAGTGGTCGGTTGGACTAGAACGCTCACACGCATACGTCAACCGCTAAGCTGTCCGACGGGAACTCGAGTTCCCCCATCAACCCCTTCCCCGCTCGAAGCGCCTCACATGAGTCGCTTCGTTGCCAAGGTCGCCGTCGGGTCTATTTACAAGCATTTGCCCTATCTACAACGTACGCATTATTTGTCTGGCTCTGGTTGAACAGTTTCTGCAAGTGGCGGAGGGAGCAAGAGCAGGAGACAATAGAGAGGAGTAAGGAGATTTTGTGGCACATCGAAGTAAGGCGAGCGGTTCGTGGCAAGCTGGACTCAACGTCTCCTTACAAATCGAACCTGCGGGCCTGCGCCGCTCCAGACACGGCCAGTCGACCGACACCACCGACGATGCCTGAAGGGCTCTTATCAGCAGTCGACATGAAACGCGCAATGTCCTGGTGCTCATACACAGCCACATAACCCCATCATCGCCCATCCAGAAGGCGCACAGGCATTGCCCCTCTACTGGCAGGGAGATCCGAGGGCTCTCGTTCAACAGCGGACGCAAGGCAAGACTACACAACACATGAGGCACCGACCGCAGCCGTCCGGCGTCGATTCTCGAAAGCCTCTTCAATCACACAACCCGGCACTGCCGCCGAATCCACTCACGGATCGGGTGCGAAAACATGGGACGCGACACTCGGGCCACCTGCGTACCATATTTTGCCCCCTCCCCCCTCTCACCTATCGCAGATATGGCCTTTTCCTTTTTGCCACATGGGAGCGTCCGCAGGAATCGCCGCTGCTGTCAGCTATAATAGCAGCCACACAAAGTCAAACGCAGAGACCAATTGCTAACGCCACGAGTATTGTGTCCTCGGCAGATTCCGTGACACCATTCGGACACCAACGAAAAGTGCAACGAGACACGAGAGCAATAGAGCAGCGCCCATCCCAACGATATGCCCCGTTACGTCTACCGGCCTTGCTGGCCACTGTGAACAAGACGCGTTATTACATCTCAATACTTCCTGGCTGAACGGCAACCAATTTTGTTCTTGGATTTTAGCTTGGCGGTCTACATTTTCGACTCGGGCTGGTTAGGTTTTTACTATGGCTTGGCTTGGGAGCGTTGTTGCTATGCTATTACTTTTACTACTACTACTAGTGCTACAGGTAGTATTTATTTTGTTTTTATTAGTATCATTGTTGTCCTTGTTCTTGATGTTGTTGCTGCTGCAGCCTGATTCGTAGTTCCGCATCGAAGATATGAAAGCCGCCGCCGCCGGCAATTTTGATCGTTCGAGTTGTTCGCTGCCCCGGCGTCGAGTGACCGAAGAACCAGGCGAGCGAAGACAAAGACTGTCCCCATGGACAAAATAAAGTTGAAATACAATTGTATTTTCCGAGGGGTCGTATATAACTAGGCTGCGTACTTCGTACTGAACCTGCCATTCGTACCTGTAGCCATTTGACCATCGGCAGCAGTGTCTCCTACTTGATTCTCCTCCTAGCTGAGCCAGGTCGAACTACGAACCGGCAGTGATAAACGCGTGGAAGCACTTCAGTGCGGGCAGTGAATAAGCTTAGCGCGCCAAATCGTGAATATACATGTATGACCCTCTGTGCACAACCGCTTGCTTCTGCTATATATATATATATATATATATATATATATATATATAATTGCAGCCAATTGTAGGATCATTCTATGTAGTTATGTTCATTTGTTATTTCCTTCCTAGCAGGCAGCAATGCTCTGTCTCGCAGCATACGAGAGGGATAGTGAGCAAGGGGATCAAACGGAGAGAAAGTGGGAAGGCAAAGAGATTAAGGAAGCACTGTGATGACCGCAGTGCTTCTCACCTTGTGTCCTCCAGGTGTCCGTGTGCAATAAATAATGTGCACGGTATTGCTTCTTGATATGATAATGACCTCAATTGCTTGCGGTTGCAGTCATGGTCCCAAGCAGCGCGTGTTTGCACTGAAAATGAGCACAGGAGCGTCTACAGGGGGGCGACGGAATACCTCTAGTCCCTTTGCTGAATCGACGATCGTTTGATTGCCTAGTACCTAAGGTATTGCCAAGCGATGTTCCAGTAACAGACATGGCTTATCAGAGTCGACACTTAAAACCAGCGTATATATATATATATATATATATATATATATATATTTATATGAGACAGGCGGCGATATTAGCGGGTATGCAAAGCGGTCATTCATGCATGGGTCGTTACTGAATGGTGGATAGGCAGTGGCCGATCCCACGTCCGGAGCAAGGAATCTATCCATTTTCAGGCATTTATGCCCTTGTCACAAGCAAACACGGTTCGCAAACGGCTGACGACCATTAGTTGCAAGTCGAAACGAAGATAAGTGGCAGAAATAGAGCGGTTGTTCGATGCAGACGCGGTCGAGGTTGAGCACGTGGACTTCGATCTACCGCCGCGGTTGCATACAAGGAGCGGTTTCTTCGTAAAGGGTTGTAGCATCCATTCGTATTGCATAGAGCATGCTGCGAGCGGCAGACAAAGGTTTTTCTCGGAACTTCAACATTGCAACTTTTGGCGAGTTTTTAGCTCGAAGTACACTAACACAGCTGCAGCTGCCTATTTCGCAGTTTTGTCATTGCTACTATTTGTACAAAAGATCTATTTCTAAACACGCGCGCTATTTTCCTGGCATGTCTTTCTCTCTAGTTTTTGCCGTTCTGATTCGTCGTAGCTTGTATTTTACTCCTCTCCTAAAGAGTACTTTCTACCGCGTCTGTCCATTCTCCATTGTTTTCCTAGATTCTAAATGGCCCCCGTGGTTATCGCTGAGGCTGGGGCTGTTGGTGGTCATCAAATATAATAATTGGTACATCGCTGTTGTTGCTCTTGTTGTTGTTGCTGCTGCTGTCGTTGTCGCAATAATACCACACACACTGCCACATACTGCCGTAAGATTATAGCCGCCTGCGAATTTCAAATCTCGTTTTATTTTACTGCTGTTACTGCGGATCATTTTACTTATTCCGCGCTTAGCGTGCACCGATAGTTTGCGGTGAGAAACAAAATTTGCACGCTCGAGGTCACCGCATCTCACTGGCGTCACAAGACGCAATGTACGCCAACATGGCCGCCATTCCGGCTGGATGGCTCTCTCTTTTATTTCTCTCTTAACCGTACTGTGGCTAGAGCTCGACAATCAGCAGACAGTGCAATAGATAACAGACGGGTCATACGGACAAGAAGCAAGAAGCCTTCTCGCTGACGACAGCAATAACAACAACAGTCACAACCACAACAATACCAACAACAACAGCAACAGTCACAACCACACCAATAACGACAATAGCAGCAACCGCAACAACAACAATAAACACGATAGCAACCACAACGATGACGAGGACCACGTCGATGTCCAAGAACCAGCAAGACTAAAAGCCAAGTAAGCGGAACTTTAAATCGTGCTAATAAAGGTCTTGCAAAACGGCCTCTGTTTGTTCTACCGCTACTGCCACACCGTCATCTGTCGGGCCGCCAACGATGGCCTGCTGCCAGCGCCATCGCCGCTCTCCGATGGCTAAAGCCTCTTCGTGTGGAAGACCAAGACGAAGAAGATGCCCGCGCCCAGGGCAATCCAGAGACAGGCGTCCTTCTATCTAGCCGGGGCGATACGACGGGAGGGGGGGGGGCGACAAGGAGAGTGAAGAGCAAGCAGACTATAGACTAGTAGGGCCTAACACGCGAGCGAGGCAGGGGCTGCTACGGGTAGATGAAGCGAGGAATAGAGAGCTAGGAGAAGAGAGAGAGGGAAATCGATGGAGAGAGAGAGAGAGGGGGAGGGAGGAAGAGAGAGAGAGGAATGGGGGGCGGTGGGAGGGAGGCAGGCAATGAGGCTGGACCTGTGTGGCGCGGGAGGATTGAGAGGCGGTTGCTTACAAAAATGGCCTGAGCCAAGCGGCTGCTTGACCATACGTGTACAGTAAAGGAAGTACTATTTGTTGCTGTTGCTGTTGTTGTTGTTGCTGTCGTTGCTGTTGTCGTCGCCGCCGCTGCTGATGCTGCGCCTATGGGTCGCGTCTGAGTCACTGAGGCCAGCCAATCAGCAAAATGACCTCCCCTCGACCAGCCAGAGTGAGCAAGTGAGTGCCGCTACTTAAAGCTGCCTTACAGCTGTCAAGGCTGTCGGTGATTATGGTAAGACGACCACGACAACGCCAGCCGCGACGGCGGCAGTTTTCAGCGAAATAGCAATCATAAACACCCGTACTCATTGAGTCCGTAGTAGTAGTAGTAGTAAGTAAGAGATCGTTTCACGTAGAGACATTTCCGTCATCCCCTGGTATACCCATCAGTAGCAGCAGAGGAGGCGATAACGACGACAACAATAACAACAAAGTTAACGCAAATAGCACCAGCACTTGTGTTATTATCGTTAGCTTCATATATATTTATATATATATATATATATATATATATATATATATATATATATATATCACTACCGACCAGCTACTTATCATATATTGTCAATGCCATTTTTCCTTGTTTTATTGTCAAAAACTATATGTAGCTGTGGTTTAATATATATATATATATATATATATATATATTTAACCACAGCTTCTGAATCTATCCACAGGGTGCGATAAACCAAATGCAGATCGACATTACCGCTATGCAATGAAGGGGGAGCGAAAGACAGCAACAGCGCCCTGTTCCGCTGCCCCTGTGGGCGCCGCTGGACGTTGCACAGGAACAGCGTCGTCGTTCGTCGTTGGGTTCAGCCCGCTTAGTGGCCATTGCTGTTGCCGCTTGTTCACGCAGTCGTTGCCCTAATCGTCTAGCTATCGTGTTGTTAGAGCTTTTAGATGGCGAACACAGTTTGGGCTTTTGGGCTCTATCAATCATCACGTTGCCCAACGCCCATGCTCGGCAAGGGCCATAGGCCAGCATGGCTCGACTCGGCCTTACCACTCAAATGTACGTTTGCCATCCGAAATCGGCAGAATCTGCACAGAATTGCATCAAGCCGCACAAGAAAGCCGCACTCGTATATAGGCAGGTGGCGGGAAACCCAAAGCAAAGTCATTGATGATGATGATGGTGCTTTGCCCGTACGGTGCTCGTGGCGGCCGCGATGTCGGCGTCTGACATCTAACCGCTCGAACTCCCAGGACCCTTCGCATCGTTCATTCTCCTCCTTTAGAGGTCTTCGTCGAGGATAAGCGGAACACAATCCACGGTAAGCAGTGCGACAGATACCACGCCGCAGCATGTCCGACGGTTCAGTCAATAGCCAGACGACAGTAAAGATCCATTGATGTGAGAGACACACTAGTTGTCTAGTCTGATGTATACGTGTGTAATTTGCCCAGCCAGCGACGCTAATAAACCATATGATTTATCTTCGTTTATTAGTTAACCTTCCATATTCAGTTAACGGGCAAAATTGTAGACCAAGTTTTTGTTTTTATTTGACAGCAGTAGCAACGAGAACGCCACCTAGCATAACAATGTTTGTTCTCAGCGATCGCCAGCAACGACAGGTTAGCTACGCAGAAGACTATTTGCTTATCGCATACGAGCCCAGGCGAGACGAAATAAAGCTCTCCTAGAAAAAGGCGCTTGCTCATAAAGACAACAATGAAAGCAACAACATGCAACTGTCGCTCCGGGGGCCATCCTAACTACCATAAGCGTGTCCGTTGAGCATGGGGAACTTGGCCACACTCAACAACAAGATTAGCGCAGCAAGGATGACGGCGGCTAAGGCAGAGAGCCGGTGGTGGGCTAAAGGTTCGAATAAAATTGTCCCCTTTGTTTCTCGGCCCGTATGTGGTTGTATTCTCTCTGCATGGGAATGTGTTCACACGACCGGCATGACGACTACAATAATATGTCCATGACAAGGTTACTGGCTGAAAAATAGCTTACAATTGATTTGACCCAAGTTGAGTCGTTTTTACCACATCGATATGCGGTAAAGAGGCGCGTCATTCGGGTGTAAAACTACACAGTGCAAATGGGGTTTTGAATTTAATAGCAAAGCACAAAACAACGACAGTCTCACATTAGCGTAGATGAGTAGACGCAGTTTGTCTTCAACGAATATATTTATATATATATATTTATATATATATATATATATATATATATATATATATATATATATATACACTAGAGAAAGAGACGAACATGAAGAAATGACATTGCATCACGCGGCGGGATTAGTGCTATTTTAGGAGTTGGCTGAATGAGAGACCACAACAGTCACACGCCAGACAGGGCAAACATTGAACAGGGGGAGGTCGAAACCGCTGAGCAGATCCGGATTGCCGAAACAGTAATGCTGATTCATATATGCAATCACTTATCTATCTGATCGACTATGTGGTCCAATGACATATACGTAACCACCACCACGACCCACACGAGTATTGTGTGCAGTTTTATCAGCCAACAGCAGAGCTCCCACAATGTGTCTAGCAGTGTGACGGCTATAATGGCCACGATGATATCGGCGTTTACGAAAAGGTGGATCCTTCACGAATCTCCCCACGGTACCGCATTCAAGTGCAGGGCATCTCACATGTTGTGTTTGCCTAGGGTGGGCCTATGGGTGTGTGTGTGTGTTATATCTGTATGTGCACGCCTATCTCACCTATCTCCTCGACAGCTCTCGTGGGGAGGTTTTGCTAGTACATCGATGTGGCTCGTTTTTGGTGGTCTGCCATCTCGACAGCGACCACCATTGGGGGTGGGGAGATTGTTTCGTTCAGCGCGACTTGCTGTTCCTTGACACTCCCAACTCCACAGGTTACGTAAATCCCTATGATCTATCCCTCGCGGCCACCTGCGGCCTAGAGGCCCACTTTGTCCGGCCCACTAAGGCGTGAGACCATACGACGGGCAGTTAGAAGGGTCTATGGCAATGGTGCGGGCATTCGTGTGCACAACGTGCTTTTAGTCATTCAGGCAAAAGCCGGGACGGACGCGCATGACGATTTAGCGCAACCAAGAGGACCTTATATATACACTCGTACAAACAGACATATACATCATAGATATGAGTGAGTCCAGGGTGACTGTGTGAAGCAAGTCGGCTCGCTTCAAGTAGCAGCATCTTCGTAATACTCGTGTTGGCAAGTTAGTGACCTCCTGACTTCCACTTGGCTGCACTTATCGCAATACGGCCGAGTCATAGGCGAAGGTCATTTCTTGCCGTGTTTTCTTCTGGATTGCTGCTGTTTTATGCTGCTTCTTGTTTGCATCTTGCAACAAGTCGGCACTCGCGTCCTGAATGTCTATTCTAACGAAGATAAACGTAGATACCTATCCGAAGAACACTCTCACACGGCAAACCCTATTCCCACGTTCATTTTCTCTACATACGAGAGCTCCTTATAGAGTGTCCCGACTGTCTTTTTCCCTGCAATCCCCCCCCTCTCATCCGTCTCTATACTTCTTTTGCAGGCATGCATACATAGACCTGCTTCATGTTTGATTACTCCGTGGCGCTTTTCAAGCTATGGGGTACCCGCCATGCTTGCTGGACTTGCTCTTTTACTTTGAATGTCTGTCTGTCTGTTTGCATGCCTATCTCTCTTTCTAGCCCCCCCCATAGGACTTTCTTTTTCGACAGAGATCTCACCACCACCGCCACTACTACTTCTTCTATGTAATTTTGCTGCAAGCAGTAGTTGCGCTTTGTCATGCCCTGCATTTAACCCCGTGTTTAGCAGGCCAGTCTATCTTTGCCTTTATTTCTGTCTCGTCTCTTCTTTGTTTCCCCGACGCACTATCCCTCTCTTTTCTCTTCTCTCTCTATCTCGCTGCCTGTCTATGTCGCCTCTGGATACCTCCTCGTACAGGCGCCGAGGTGGTGGAATACGACAGCCATTGGTGGGGGTGCTGCTGCTGTTGCTTCTGCTTTTGCCACACTGGGGGGGGGGGGGGGATACGGGAGCACGTGTCGTCGTCGTCGTCGTCGTCGCCGACATTGTCCCAGCAGGGCGATCCCATCGGCCCGACACCTCCGTGTTCAAGCAAACGCCCCGATCGCCTTCTTATCGAAGCACAACCCCTCATACCCAAACCCTCTTCCCCACCGGTTCCGCCGCGCCGACGCTTCGTTCAACTGTTGCGCAGCCATTATTGAAGCCAATAGAGGCTATAGTAGTTAGCCAGATGGATAGGCGGGCGGACAGCAGGCCAGCGCGCGCGCGATCAAAAGGAGATGTGTATACTCTTCATCCTATCCTCATTCTCCACATATGTATATATATATATATATTTATGTATATATATATATATATATATATATATATATATATATATATATATATACACATATGTATATATATATATATATATATATGCATGTGCACACTGAGAGAGACGAACGAACTGGCAGGTCGTGGACGACAGACACATTATCTGTTTAATGAGAACTACTCAGCGTGTGCGACACTCGCCTCCTGCTGGCCTCTCTCTGTAACTGCTTACTTACTGTTTGCTAGATTGGTTGACAATGAGTCTGAATGACATGGAAAGCGAATGTGTGCCTTAGCATGAGTACGCACACTGTGTGCCTCTATGTGTATATATGTGAGAGTGTGTGTGTGCGTGTATATGTGAAGAGCCTAAAATAGCGCATATCCAGTCAGAGAAGAGAGAGGGAGACAGAGAGAGTGAGGGGGAGTGAGCACAAATGGCGGAAAAGGAAGGGGCTGGGAGACAGACAGATAGATCGAAAAAGAGCGCCAAAATCGTTTCGTAGAGGCTTTGGTAGAAACATTTGGGATCAAAATCGAGTCAACGTTGTCATTCGACACACGCGTCTCTCTGTGCGTTCACTCATTCTCTCTCTCTCTCTCTCTATAGGAGGTTAAATGCATTTTGCGCAAATAACACTTATATATATATATATATATATATATGTACGAGCTGATTAATGACAAAACTTACTGGTAAGCTGATAATCAAAGTAAAGTGAGTGTGCAAACCGGCCGCGCACGACGACATGCCTACTCGGCCAAATATTGTGCATGCGTGTGTATGTAGATCTACATGAGGACGAATCCGTGCCAAGGATCGAATTCGAAACACCACACACACAATTTAGCTAAACTAAGCTAAAGAAAGAGAGCAAGGCGGGGTCAGTCAAGAACCTCCAAGCAGCTCTACTGTAGCAGCAAACGGGATTTCTGCTGTCCACTGCCGCCACGGTAGACAAGTTTCTTGTGAGACGTTCTGATCAATCTGCTAAGGCGTTGTTGCCGCTGTTGCCGCTGTTGCTGCTGTGCTGTGAACATGTGGGCGCGTACCGTTGGTCGACCCGTGATCGTCCACAGCCAGCGCCTCCTCACAGCGCCAAGAATGACGGTGGTGGCGCCGCCGCCGCTTTTGACGACAGCCGATGATGTCCTGCGGCTCGAGCCGATCGAACGTTTGAGCTGTTACCTGACAACGGTTAGCCGACTGAGCAGCCAGAGATTGAGCTACCAGCCAGTCTCAACAATTCGTTCGAACGCCGGCCGGCCAGCAGCGGGCCGGTTTCGGCTGGCCCTGCGAGAACGAGACTCTCTACGGCAACTCTCTGCGACCGGGAACAGCTCGTTCGCTGTCGCTCGTCATCGTGGCTCGACGAGCCAGTCAAAGGTTGACACCACTCTTCGTCCTCAAGCCGTCAAGCGTCGTCAGATTTCGTCATCGCGCTCCTCGCATACCTTCTTCCTAGCTGCATTATGGTGTATATAAATAAATAAATATATATATATATATATATATATATGTTTACAACATATTATGAGTCGATGCTTCGCTTCTAGCGCACACGAAACACAGCGATAGCGAAGCAGAGCTACTGCATATCATACCTGCAGGTATCATGAGGGCGTCACCGTGGTTCCGTCAAAACGCAGCACAGCGCTCACGACGACGAATATCAAGCTATTGCCGCTATACCGCTATAGCACAGTAACGAGAGAAGGGCAGTGAAGGGCAGGGATTCGTCACGAAAACATAGAGGCATGCCCACCGACAACAAAAACCGCAACACCAACAAGAACAAGAACGGCAACGATAGATAACTAGCAGAACCAGCATAGAGTCAATCCGTTTACTTCTGCACCCTCACGCTTTCTCTCTCTCTCTCTATATATATATATATATATATACGCATGGATGCATATACTCCATATATATTAATAGAGACACATTCGTACGCAGATGTATAGACCCGCATTTATATATATATATATATATATATATATATATATCCTTCCGTTGCGCCTCTTTATCGCGTTCCCTTGCACTGGTCTCTGCGCTGGTAGGTTGCACACATGGGGCCGCCGACCGAAGGGGGAGCGCGAGAAGAAGCGTCAAAGCTCAGACTCTGTACGGGATGCGTTTAATGGCCCCTCAGTTGAGCCAGCAAGGATAGCTGTGTATAAGTGATGCTTATGTAACTAGTCGTAGAAGTGTCTGAATTAAAATTATATGCCTGTACACATCCAGCACACATAAACAGATAGATGTACCGATGGTACTTTCTACAAGAACGGCGAGCAGAAGAACGCATGAAGAAGGTCGTTGACCAACCGGCCGGCTGATGGCAAGGCACCGGGCATATCGAGGACTGCGTCGGTACGACAGGAGCAGGTCAAATCGTTTGTTGGCATACCAGAAAAATTTGTCTCCTTTTTTTCTTCTATATATATATATATATATATATATATATATATATATATATATATACATATATTACATACTGCAGTACTGTGCTAAGTACAGTGTGCACTGTAGAGAAGCGCGCCGGCGCTTGTGAGTCAGCCAAGGCCAGCAGATCAACAAGTGGCACTATACGTCAGCAGTAGCATCGACAGACACATGTTTCTACGCTCGCACATAAATATGTGTTAGATATGAAAGCATGTGTACGTTTGTTTGAGTTTGGTTTGTGCTTCGGTGTTTCCTGGCACCGCCTTCACCGTCTCCGTTAATGCGTACTCGATGTGATTGACCATCATCTGACCTGAATCCAAAGCAGCAGCAACAACAACAACGCCATCACAACCAAGGATCAAAAAAGACAAAAAGGAGACGTGTTTGAGCTTCATCTTTTTTTTTCTTCTTCCCAGGGAATCTGAACGTACGGAAGCCTAACTGCCTTTTGCTCGGAACGTAATTTTTTTGTATTTAATTCTGATGACTCATTGCCTTTTTGTTATTGGTATTTTCGTCGTCGCTGTTATTGCTGTCTGAGACGTTGTCATTGTTGTTGTGAGTGCTAATAATTTTGTCGTAGACCAAAAGATTTGCTTCCTTATATCTATTATAAACTATTTTGGATGACGTGAAGTGACACTGCACTGATCCAAACGCCGACCGTCTGATATGGTGTTCCCAGCATCTTGCTTTAAATCACTGATTATTTATTCTAAGCGCCGTAATTGGGCGGTTATGGGGGTTGACAAGAGGTATGAGGGTTTTGGCAGGTAATAATACAAAGGCTTTGGTAGTCATAGAGCTACCAGCCGGCGTGTAGTCCCCCTCCTGTAATCCGTAAAAGTCTCCTATGAAAAGTTCCTCCGAACCAGCTGAGCAAAGTCGAGTATATATATATATATATATACTCGACTGTGTAGTATATATATATATATATATATATATATATATATATATATATATATATAACCAGCCTAGCATTCGCCCTTGAAGTAGGGCCACAAGCAGCGGCACATCAACCATGCGGAACAAACTGCAAAGTCCTACCGACTCAAGCAGTCGTCGGCAGTTGGTCAATCAAGGACGCTTGCCATATGACTCCCGCTACTTGGCCACTCCGCCATTACTGCTACTGGTGGCAATTCGAAAATTTTTCGGGGCAACAACAGATGCAGGAGTAGAACTCGCAAGCAAAAAAACTCAGGAGCAGCAGCAGGATGAGGAGAAGGAGTAGAAGAATTTTTACTATTACTAACTACTACTACTACCAGCACCGCTGTTTCGACTGTCGTTGCTGCAGACGCGTGGCTCCACTGTCATGATGGGGCGTTCGTTCTTCAGTTAGGCGGTCCGCCACTTCTTCGCTTGATCCCTTCCCTATTTAACTGTTTTGCTTTTGGTCTCTCCCCCTCTCTCTATTTTTCCATTCTCTCTCTCTTTCTCTCTCTCTCTCTCTCTATATTTATATATATATATATATATATATAGATCGCTTGCGCGTTCTCTTTAGGTCTGCTCGACTGCTCCACAGTAACCGTGGTCGCATTCGACGCCGCCGCATGAGTGGCGGTGACTCACATGCCAACGACACCGACACCCTCTAAGTGACTGACGACTCAGTGCAGAAGGCAGCCTGCTGCTACAGGTCTAGCTGGCCTAGGTTAGCTGTTGCTGCTGCTGCAGCTGAACAAGCCAAAGACAAAGCAGAGGTTGAGGGGCCACAGTGGGGTTGCCAATTGTTGTCGTTGGCGTGTTGTTGGCGTGTTTAGTGACGACGTTGTTGTTGTTGTTGGCGATAGAGGCGGCGGTGGTGGCCATCAATCATTAATCCGATTTTATCCATTATTGTAGTTCGTCGTTCGTTTGCTCCGGTTGGCGAGAAACAAGCAAGTCGCTGAGCCACTCTCTCTCTTACAACCCAACCCCCGCTTCTCCTTCGCGACACCCCCGAGCACACGACACGACCAATGGAGCAGCATTACCACCACCACAAACAGTAACGGTACGATAAATGCCGTGGTGAGGTCAATGACGACCGATGTAACCGATCATCATCATCATCATTATCATCATCAGCAGCAGCATTTCCAACACCACAATAAGCATCAACGGCAGCATTTCCAACACCCCAATAAACATCATCGTCATCATCATCAACATCCATCATATCAACACATCAACACTAATACCGCTATATCATATGATCATGATATCATGTGCCGCAAGCAACAACAACACAAACAAGAGCAATAACGTCGACAGCAGGAGGAGCAGCGGCGGCAGTCAGGCGGCGCCCCCCTAAAACATCTCACTTCGATTGAAGTTAAAACATTTTTCACACAAAAGGAGACGAAAGAAGAAGCACCCGTCGTCTACTTGACCTCTCTTTCCCATCTCTATCTCGCTGTATTTCTCTCTCTCTCTCTGCCCCTCCATTTATTCTTTCTTTTTTCTCTGTCTTTCTGTTCTTTTGGTAGACTTGGCCACCCCAAAGTGGCCTGCCTGATGTTCACCACCATCCCCCCAGTTGCCCAATCATCAATCTGTTTCTTGGCTGGGAGCTGCTCCCGCAATTGCTATCCCCTCTCTTGATATTCTCCGCCGTCCCGCTTCCTTCTGTTCCTCCTTTGGGTTTCTGCCTATCTTTCTTTCTTCGCTGGATCTCTCTCTCTCCTATATATATATATATATATATATTGTTCTATCTCCGCAGCACACCAAAGACCGCTACCTCGATACAACAGCATGGCCAATAGCGTATACGATCAAAGCGTACGTGTATATGTGGGGGGTTGCCCTAATCCTCTGCGCGGCGCCGTTGTCTTCAATTCGTCGTGCACGGTTGCACAAACGCGCGCACTCGATTTTGGACTTAGCGTCGCTGCATATATGTGTGTAGTATCTACGACATGCATATATATATATATATATATATATATGTATCCGCGTGTACACACTTGAACACATAGAAGAGAGTATAGTGCAGGGGCATCAATTCGGGTGCCAACCGTTCGGCAATGCTGTATGATTCCGGCCTGCCGCTGAAGCACACTCAGCAGCGCGCTGCTACCAAAGCTCCATAGGCTGCGGCGTAGGGCGGACTTGAAGTTCAGCGACTTTGGAATAGGCGCATGGTTTGTTTGCAAATCCGGCCGTTCTAAAAACTCGGACCGCCTTCTGGGGGTGGTGGTCATCCTCTGCAAAACCCAAGAGCTTGTAAGCGACATTGACAGAGGCGGCAACAGTCGTGGCAGCAACAGCAATGGCCAGTCATGATCCTCGGGGCAGGTCATTTATCATTCATAGTTGATTTAAACGAAGAATGCATGCATGGGTTTTGTTTGCATCGTGCCAGCGGACCTCGTGCCTCGTTGCGCGTCCTTTCCTCCGTGGGTTATGACTCTGCACGGCGCCCCGCGTTGTGACTGTCGGTTCATAGACGATGGTGCCGCATGACTCAAATGGCCGTTCAGCAGCGGCGACCAAAACAAAGACCGGTTCCTTTATCGAGAGAAAAACAAATCTAGCGAAAGAACACTTGGCGGCTAGAGCGCCAACCGAAGCAACGGTAACAGCTTCCTCGTCTGATACGCCGTTGATAGATACCACCACTTCTAAACGAAGCCGACCAACATCCGCAGCCTGGTTTGTTAATTAAACTTTATTTTGAATGTCGTCTTTATTAAAGTCTTCGTCCTTACTTGTCAAGGTGGTATCGAAGTCCTCCAAGCACACGCCGATCAATGGCGGTACAACGAGAACGGCCGTGTCGTCAGTGGCACCTCAGAGGCACAACCAAAAAGGTAAGCCATCAAACAATGGAAAGGAAGCCACCTTCAATAATCTTGAAACTCGTTTAGCACCAAGCACCAGATTCACCTGAATTAGATTAACGATGTTGTTCGGTACGTAATCTGTGTGTGTGGTTCATTGCAGTGCATACGCGAGAACACCGCCCGCGCTTATTTTAGATCATCGCTAGTTCATCACTGACTACAATTTGTCGACACGAGAGCGCTTGCCAAGCGTACGTCGGCACGACGGCAGCGACATCTATATCAGCTTGGAAAACGTAGGGCATACGATGAAGTTACGAATACTTGGCCCCCGTGTACAGATATAGGTATTTCGTGTCTATCGATCAACCCATACATGGGATGTATTTGGCTCCTTTGCCTTTTCAGCCTACTTTTCCCCTACTGCCAATAAATCAGATGCCGCCGCATGAGCAGAGCGCTTTGAAAGGATGTTCTATTGAGGACGACGCTAGCCAATAATAACATTTCGTGCTGGTGGTCACTCTTACACCTTCGATCCCTTTCTCGTTACCTTCTCGTCGGTCGCCCGTTCGGTCGCTCCGCCACAAGCATTATTTGCTAGCTAAGCACGAGAAACGCTATTCCCTCATAGGGCCAAGTAAATCCTGTTATGCTGCCATCCCACGCAGTAAGACTATTGGCGGCATTCTATTTCAGCCTGCTGCCCTGTGTGTTGTAATGCTATCTCGAAGCTCGACCGATACATGGCACTGATCCTTCCAGCATAGATAGTCGATATCAGACAGATGGTGGCCTCGGCCACTGAATCTTAAAGCTTCTTAAGACATGGGCTATGCCGGCTGCGTAAGGCCGCACGCAACATGAGCAAAGCCCGCGCGCTAGTCTAGAAGGGTCTGCGTGACGAGGCAAATCCCGTCAAATTTCGATATCCACAGCCCTGCGCTAGGTTTAGGACAGCGAGTAAAGGCCGAAAAAAATTCATCTCCTGGCTTGGATGATGCCCCCCCCTGCCAAAATAAAACTAGTACGTCCACATTCAGCTGCACCATAGTAGATAGATATGAGTCCTGAGAGCATTAGGGATGGAACGCAAGAACGAGGACAATGACGCTTAAATTAGTCATCTTCGTCATCCATTTATAAAGTCATAACGGACAGGAGTGAAGCCCGGCACCGCCACCGCCAGCGTCCTCTCTGTTACCGCTTCGTGGCGCATGCATGATTCTGTATCACAGTGAATGCATTCGGCCATATACATATATGTGTAGTGAACTGGCGGGAGGAAAGCGCGCCTCCACGACATCAGCACTAACTGACTGTTGCGCCTCGTTCCTGCTAGGAGATAGCTATCGCTGCTTAACAGGGCAAGTGCAGGCTAAAGAGGAAAGGAAATGAGGGTAAGGAAAACTCACAGCTTCACTCAGTCGGCCCACTGGAGTGGAGGACCGCAGCTTGGAGCTCGGACACAAATAGGACCAAGTGAGAGCCCACGCACACAGCACAGCAAGACGGTGGTGTGGGGCAGAGGCAGTGGAAGGGAGAGAGTTCGAAAAATAGAGCAAACATAGACATATAACGCTTGCACGCACACGCGCTGAGAGAGTGAGAGACAGGGGGCAAGGAAAGAGAGAGAGAGAGAGTAGGGAAAAAGAAATGGGCTAAGTTGTGTGCCAGGATGAGGGTAACTTCCACATATACTCATATTTCCTATGCTCGCAGCTTCAACCATATGCTCGCGGGGTTCGCAGAAAATTTAAACTTGCCGCTACCCAGAATGAGCAGAAATAGCCGGGATAGTTTGGGATCAGTCGAGTAGCTAGCTTTCGAGCTAAGGAGCCCTACTTTACTCTTGTCTGTCGGCATCTCACGTCGGCGGTCATCTGTTCGTCTCCGTTGTGCGCGTTGAATGTCTGTCGCACTGGATGAAGCTATTAGGCATGCAGTGAAGCGCTACGAGTATCTGCGCGAACACTCGCTGATGACTGAGGCCAGCGACTGACAGTCGATATGTAGTAGGGGGAGAAAGGCGTCATCATAGTCTCATCGTCTCGACCCTCACTGTTCGCTCGCTGCCTACAGCCGCAGAGATGACTTAGTTATCAACGATGACACCGACGTCCTCGACGAGGCGAAGCCCGGCGAAGTAGGAAGAAGCCATCGAAGCTCGCAATGATGCCCTCAATTCTCAGCACCAAGAAAGAAGGCAAAGATGATCCACTTCAGTGTATCTCGATTCGCTACTGCGCACGAAATTAGGCGTAAGCCTACTCTCGAACAAAAAAAATAACGAACATCTTGCGCTGTTAAACAGATCTGAGGCGTGTCTACTAAAACAGCGTAATCCACTCCGAATTGCTGATATGACTACTGTTGCTGCGTGTAGTGTGGTGGCTGCTTATTGCTGGCGAGTTTCGCAAAAACGGCAATGTACATCGGTTTGCTTCGTACGTGTACGTTAAGAGGTCAACATTCAGCCACTAGTATGGATATGACAACCGCCGTTCATTTTATGCGAGTTGAATGCAGCATGAATGCTGCCAGCAAGCATATTTCTCTAGGAAATAGATTGTGATCTCTAATGCCTCTCTCTCTCTCTCTCTCTCTCTCTATATATATATATATATATATATATATAAAAAGAGAGAGCGCGAGATAGACACTTTATATATCAAGTGTTAGAGAGAGAGAGAGGAACCTAAGAGGACGTCCCATGAGCGGAAGGCATCCACTATGCCTTCCTCATAAAACGGTCAAACATATGGCCGGAAATTTTGTTTTCGGGCCAGCAGCAGCATCAGCAACAGCAGTAGCAGTCGCAGCGGTTACCTTGTTTCACTTTGGCCTTCACTCGAAACGCCGGCCAGACTATACTCAGCCTTAAGCGTCGGCGGTGGCGGCGGCCGCGGGGGAGAAGGCGGGGTCCGGGAGTGTGGAGTAAGGGAGTCTGCACAGAGAAGAGGCTGGCTACACTGCCACGGCTGCCCTCCCTATCTGGTCAATTCTGCCGCCACCAGTTGCTGGCGCACCGGGATGGCTGGCAAATAGGCAGATAAACACTGCACACGCACGAACGCGTGCATGCGTGTATGCGTGTGCGCGCTCCACGGATAGTTGGTCCCGGAACGCTAGTAGGTATCATATGTTTCACTAGAAGAAGTTTCAGGCTCGCCGGGATGGCCACTCGCCACCCCGCGGCGACGGCGGTGCGGGATGGCCATACCGGCGGCGAGCACCGTCGGCCTGCTGCGCCACGAAGTGATGCGTCCTACCACCTTCTCCAGGCTGTGCTGGGGGGTACGTAGGTAGGTAGCGCGCGGCAACAACAACAACATCAAGCCCATGTTTCATGACCAACGCAAACACACACAGCGAACGCTAGCTAGTAAGGGCCTGCGTCCGTTTTGCCCCCGTTCTTTAAGAGCTTCCCGCGTCGCTGTGCGTGCGTGTTGGTTGGTCGGTCGGTCGCGTCGCACGCCGTCGGTGTCGCCGCCGCTCCTGATGGTCCTGTTGTTGCCGCTACCGTGCGTTTGAGGCTGCAGATGTCAGATGCGGGCGGCACCAAGGTGATATGGTAGTGGTGGTGCATGTATATGCATTTGCCCGCCGATGGACGCACCACAGGTTCTTCCTTGTGCCTGTATTCGCTGCTCTATTACTACAGCTACTACAACCACTCTTCGTTCGCCTGCCATTGCGCTTCGTTATCGCCGTTGTCGTTGTTGCCGTTGTTGTTGTTGCCGTTGTTGTTGTCGTCGTTGTTGCCGTCGTCGTCGTCGTTGTTGCCGTCCTCGTCTTCGTGCCCCGCACCTCAGTGCAGAGGCAGTGTGCCTCATCTCTAGATTTTCTGCCCGCAGACTGATATGTTTGTATTTCGGATCGGGCTGGTCAGAGTGATCTTAGCGAGATGAAGTCGCGCGCGACTGGGGGAAGGGGGGCAGCGTCAGCCAACGAGACGCTGGCCAAAGCCTAAGGCAGGCGTGCCCATTGTGCGCGCGGGCGTCCAAGTTCAACCGCGGTCGATCAGATTATTTGGCAGGCAAATCTTAGCTTAGACGCTGACCGAAAACCACTGTGAGCGAGCACCACCTATCCGCGTTTTCGTTCGCACCAGACCACCTAGAAGGGTCTGATAGGTGTCGAACAGCGGGTCGTCGTATCGTCAGCACCTGCTCCTGCAGCGTCTCCATGCTGCCATAACCTCCAACGACAGATAGATACATACGTAGCTCGTACCTGTGGTTGCGAGACAGACACCTCGTACGTAGAGAGAGAGACACACAGCTCGCGGATAGCATACAGCACCAGAGAAAAAACAACAGAAAACAATATAGACAAATGCTGAGACGCCAGTTCATCTGAGCGGTCTATCTATGCTTGGGCACAGTAGGGCTCTGCCCAAGCATAGGTAACGCCATAGCACTCTGTTGCGTGCAGGGCCCGCATCCTGAGGCAGGAATTTTTGCCTGAAAACGCGGCAGACTTGCCCGTAAATCCGTGCCTTCCAAGCACGAATTCTTGGCAAATAGCTTACAGCAACCCGTATCAAGCGCATCGAGACCAGTATGAAATATGCAGAAATTATTTATGTGGGCTAGAGAAAACAGACTACGTTGCCCGAAACAGACGATGCGGCATTTAGTCCGGAGAAGCAACGGGCTACACAATGGAGACAGCAAAAGCTTGAATAAGACGCGGGTAGTGCGCTCAGCGGTAGTCATCTAACAATGTACCTACGGCTACCTGGTAATTTACAACCGAACTTGCCACCGCACGCAATGATTGTCTACTGGCCAAACATTCACGTTGCACTGCTGCTTGCAAAGCATGCAAGCTAAGACAATGTATTTCGTTTGAAGAAACCTCGTTCATATAGACTAATCCGTATAACTTTCTTTTAGTTGTGGTTTACATTGAACTCTACAGTATATATATATATATTTTTTGAAAAACATAACAGCATCTTATAGAAGTGTCCACGATAGCGTAGGCACTTCTGCACTCAAATGTGCTACTTCAATTTGTTTCAGACATCCTAAAACATAAACTGTTGTATCGTATACCTTCACGGCACATAGCAGGTACAATAGTACAAAACTGCATGAAGAGGTCGCCCGGGGCAGCGTGTAGTAGTAGTGGTAGTAGATGCCAAATTTGATTGTACTAGTAAAAACGTACATACCGAGTCCTTTCATTGAACTTCAGTTGTCGGCCAACCCGGCGGCGAGCTCAGCGGGTGTCGGATTTTAAAGCCTAAATCTCGCCAGCAGACCCCCGTTGGAAGGCCGCTGCCGCGGGCGTCGCAAGTCCAAGCGTTAACCGGCACCGCCAGATAGAATGGGACCGAAGGAACTTATAGAATTCCGCCGTCTCCCAGCGGTAGGTGGCTCCCTGTCGACTCAAAGAGCTGACAAGCGGCAGACGAAAACATGGGGCCCCAGGCCCTTGTCGGTGTTGGCCGTCCTTGGAGGATAGCTCCTGGTACGGGAAGTAAAACGGATAAGAAAGGCCAGAGGAAACAGAGACGAGATGAAGAAAGGCGAGACGAAACAAGTATGGGTAGGTAGAGACCGAAAGAGAGAGAGAGAAAGAGAGTAGCGGAACAATATAGCTTGACTCTGGACCTGCGCAGAACAGGATTATGTCGGCGGAAGAGCCAACCAGGAAGAATCGGGAGAACCCCCGCTTTGGGATTCTCCGCGGGTAAATACGAAACAGGAATGGACAGCAGAGGCGATCAGGGAGGGAAACCGGTAACACTCCCTGGGAGCACTGCACGATATCTTCCCGCCTTCAATACAAAACAGATAGACACAATTAGGCAGCCCCGATCAGCCATAGCATTGTGCTGTTTCGCCGGTAATTACAGAGCGACTGTGCGTATTGGATGGCACGTTTTTGAATTAGCTGCGTTTGGGTCCTATTCGCAATTGTGTTTTTTCCCTACGATCATCTAAGTGTCTCAGTATTCACCTCCTTTGGCTGCCCGTTGCTTTTCCGCATACTCACATGCACATGCAAGCTTTTCCTATATGGCCTGGATGCTTAAAGAAATCAAAATGCTCGTCCTTTAGACCAGACAAGTTATCGGGCCAACGGTATACATCAGGCCTATGACTGTGCTCCTGTTTAATCGAATAGCGTTATGTTTCGATGTCATGACGTTCTATTTACGTCCGCGTTCCGATGTCAACGGACAACGCCATTTTCCCTTGCAACGACGGGAAGAAGGACCGCCGCTATGCTGCCATTCAAGAGACCGGGTTCCGAAATTCATTATTCAAACGTCAGCTTGTCTAAATCAAAGTGTAGCGGGACACACCTGGCGAGGCTTTATGCTGTATCATTTGGCTCTTCAGCATGGCGATACCTCCCACAAAGGTTCCTCGGACACTCGAAGGACTCGATGATCGACCAAGACCGCTTCATCAATTTTTCAGTTCTCCTTCTCTAATAGAAAACGGCGCTTTGAACAAACTCAAATTATCGATAAATTTTCGTCGATATTCCAGCGACCTCCGGTCGTGTTGAGAATTTGTACAGGTTTGCAATATTCGAATTGAGCGTCAGGCAAAAGTTTGCCTAGCAAATGAACTAGGTGCATGTCCAAAATACGGCTTTGATGATGAGTAAGTCTCTGATACTAAGTCCGCTAGCACTGCGTGCAGACCGCGTTCAGTGTTTACAATATATAAGTTGCTATTCAGCAAAAGGTACAAGCCTAAATTAAATCACCGCCATCACAGCAAGGTGAACGAGATTACAGCACCGGCCTTCAGCTCAGATCTAATGCCGTGCAGCCGAGAGAGAACCGGACGGTCTTACCATTATCCCCTTTGAGCGGGAAGAAGCGCTCTTTGGGGAGACAACGACCACCGACATGCTCGCCCCCTCGTTTGTGGACGGTAGCACATCTACCGCTGGTTACGCGGTTCGCAAGACTGAACGACTCAAGGCTGACAAATATTCCCAGCTCGCCAACGAGTTAATTGTCGTGCCGCCTGTACTTGAGACACTAAGAAGACCTGGCCCCAAGACATGGTTACTCCTCTAGAAGATTGGTAAACAAATCGAACCCTTGACAGGAGCGTTGGACTGCTTATTTCAACGGCTGTCGCTGCTGGCGGCCCAGCACGCCAATGCGGTAGCAATAATGAACACAATTGGGGGGGGGGGGGGTGGTGGGCTATGCGGAAGACAAGCTCAAAACTGGAAGCACTTTCACAAGCTCTTGTGTAGTCAGTTCATCACATATATATATATATATATATATATATTAGAACTTGCGCACGCGTATATACACGCTCTTCTCGGAGACATTTGTTTTCATAGTTTCCTACGATTGGATTACTTACATATATATACTAGTTTCCAGTCTATTGTGCGATGGTCGCAAATTACGGCGACCTGTTTGATTAAGGTGATTCTGCACTGAATACAGGCATGCTAAACGTACCAACCCCACTTTTGTAGTTAGTAGTCGTAGTAGTAGTAGTGGTGGTGGCGACGACGGCGGCATGCTGTGCAGAAAAGGAAGGGTGCATCGTGACAATAATTATTATTGCATGATGAAGAATGCGTTTGGTCGTTCATTTAGTGGCTGCTGTCAGGGTATGTCCGTTGGTTACGTCGGAGTATAGAGAACCCGCATCCAACAACTACTGGACGATGCCGAAGACAACAACAACGACGACATCAGCAACAGCAGCAATAACGACAACAGCAGCAACAAAAAGGACAACGACGACGATGACCACGTCGAGGAACATGACTCATTGGCATAGCTGCATAGCTGAGCATACAGGCGCACACTAGCAGCCAGTGGCCACAAAACCCGCCACTAACTAGTTCTAACCAGCCCTGCCTCGTCCAACGGATAAACCAGCGGTGGAACGATTAACACGCAGTTGGGGTTACTTGGCTTCACAGAGAAGGGGTCCGTCTGTTGGCGGCCCGGTAGCCCTTCCGGCGATCGGGGCAGTGCGAGACTTTATCTGCTGCCGCGAGTACCGTTTGGTTGGCCTCGACTCATGCCAAAGAGGCCTCGCTATGCCACGTAGCGCCGAGACGGGGACGACGACGACGATGACGCCATTGCCGTCGTGATGCAGTAGGCCGAGGGCATTAATTTTTCATAGAGAGAGGGGGCTCTTGGGGGTATTCGGCAAAAGACCCTAACTGGCGTGCACCATCCAGGACACCAGCATCGTCCTACTCTGCTGTCGATGTCGTTGCTGCTATTCGTGTCATCCAGAACGTCTCGAACACGGAACAAAGAGAAGAGCCACCCGCCCGGGCTACCCTGCTACGCGTATGTATAAAGGATCCAGTTCCTTCGCCAACCGTGCTCCGAGCACCCCGTCGGGAAGGCAAGCGGTCCATTATACGACATAATGGCAGCATAACGAATAACTACAGTGACAACGCGATAGCAATGATATTGGCCATAATTATGGTATATTAGCATGCACAGTAATGGCAACAGCAACAATAAAGGCTGTAGCAGAAATAACAACAACAACAACAACAACAACAAACAAAAAATAACAACACCATGATACCAACGGAAGAAAAAAAGTAATGGCAAAGTAAGAGCCATTAAGCTAAACATAAAGTGGCGTATTTTTGTGCCCATGATTGCTGTGCTAGAATCATTACCTGACAATATATATGTATAATTGGCCGACTGTGGACTCGATGCCAGTGTAGGCTTAGTCGGAACTGTGGTTGGTATATACTTTTTTATATCATTTCTACGTTCCTTTGCTACCACTGGGGAGATCTCGTACAGTAACCGTTGAGGAACGTAAATTGTCCATCTATGGGGGATGTGTCCAGTAGGTAGGTTCTACACTCCTCAACTACAAACGCTTACGAAGCGGTGAACAACGTCGTCATCTTTGTAATTTTTAGTAAAATTAAGTAAAGAATAATAGATAGAAGAATGCACAATTATGCAACGTCAACATGGCGGCTAACGCGTGGGCCCTAACGAAATTTGAAGGCGCTTTATGGAATTCGCTGTCATCATTCGGTTCTCTAGTAGGATTAATGACTTTTACCAGAGGCAACCGTAGTAGTGTTCTATTTAGTAGGATTAACGTAGTTCCGTTGTCATCGCCTTGGCAGTCGCCCTTGCGGGATAGCATACACAATCATGCGGTTCATAGTTAACTCTGCCACGATCACGTGGGCCACGTACAAGAGGGGGTACGATCATCACCTAATTGAGACCTAGTGAGTTGGGCAGGTTTAAGCTAGCGAATGAGCAGAGCTAGGCTTGAAGTTAGGCATAATTTTAAAACGAGGCAGAGTGCCCGACAGACTACCTTCAGGAGAGAAGAGAGGACAGCGGACCATGGTAATTGAACGAATAATTACCCTAATAATATCAGTCCAGATAACATCACAAACAGCAACAACGTACAATGCCCAAGATTTGCATAGGTTTGTCTACTGTGCAAGCTTTTAATTGATCAAGGATTAGTCGCTCAGCACGTTGTCTTGGAGGGGGGCTTTGATAGAGTATGTAATAGAGGCTACTGTAGTTGACGCTGTTACACAGTCATGGATACAGTGTTACAAAGGCTATTGTAGTAGACAACACGGTCCGACGAAGCTCTCATTGACGCTCATACGTAACAGCAGAACAAAGCGCATATATACACACACATACAGAGTACGATGCACATATGGATGCCCCTGGACACAGAGGCACAGTAGACGCATCAAAGGGTAAAGGAGGCCGCATTATGAGAGTTCGTGTACGTGTCTCTGCCTACGTTTAGGCACGTGAATGTGCAATCCTATGCTTTGGGGGGATGTTCCTGTGCGGGCGGGCACAGGGCGTGAGGGGGGCAACCGGAGAGATACAGGCCAGCAAAGGGAAGGGGAGAAGAGACATAAAAGCGCAGAAGGAGAAATGGAGAACAAGGAAATGAGGGAGAGAGAGAGAGAGAGAGAGAGAGAGAATACCCGATACAAAAAGGTAGGCTGCCTAGCTGGCAAGCGTAAAGTATAGCAGCGCATGTTGTAGTTTGGTCTACGTAGCGGCACGAAACGTGAGCGTCATATGCGCTCCTCCTTTACCTCGATCTCCTGCTATCTGATGATCTATGTCTATCCTACACGCTCATGATGTCACGCCGTGGTACAGTCAACAAGCATTACTACTTTCTGGCCCGGGTCACGGGTTTGGTAGACATCTCGAAACTCGTCTACTCAAACGAGACACGCTTAGAAAGGGTGCGCGCGCAGAGAAAGATAGAGATATATATATATATATAGAGAGAGAGGGGGGTGAGATGGCGGGCATACACTAGCAGACCAATGTGCCGGCGAACAGAGGGATAGACAGACTAACGAACAAGTCGTGGACTCGCAATGCGAGAAACAGAGTAATCGTGTGGCCAAAACTGTCAGGTTGTCTGGTCGGCCGGTCGGCTTGCGTGCCAAGCTACTAACGGTCTCGGTGGGTGGAGGGCTGTTGAAAGCGGCTGAAGGCGCCTACCACACGGTCGATTCGACGACGACAACGATGACGACAACAACAACGATGACGACGACGTCCAGGACAATGCTTGCGTTTAGGGTTAACGCCACAAAACTCCGGCGCACAGTGACCTCGGCGTTCCCTCACGCCGCAACAAGGGGACTGAGGGAGCGACAAGGTGGTGAGATGCGCTAGCTCTCGTGTGGATATGTTGGTGAGAGGTTCCAACCGGCCGCCGCCGTCGACGCCACAGTCACGGTTCCGACGTGTCGTCGGCGGGAGCGACATCGACACGTGCGCGAAGCCGTCAGCTGGGGGAAGTCCAACGGACTCACGGACGTGCTCTTTGCCAGCCTCGGAGTCCGAGGGCGGCGGGGGGGGGGGGGAGTACAGCCACTCCGGCCGGCGTTTGTCGGCCGTTCGTTTGTGTCCTTTATGTTCCTAGCATCTCCCTCCTGCTCTCAACGCTGCTACGGACCCCACGGGACGCGAACGTTAACGCTGTACTACCACCTGCCCCTTATTACTAGTACTGCCAACCACATCTTGTTGCATTTTGCCCACTAAGCCCACTACCCCCTCCCCCCCGCTTCCCATCTTGCCGGGCGCCCATAAAACTACCGCCACAGGTAAACTACTAAAATACCACTAGTGCTACGCCTACTGACGAATTGGAGACCAATGGGCGAACAATACCGAAACTGGAAGTACATGATACCTAACACCAAAATACAACAGTGCCAACCGCAAGCATTTATTGCCGTTGAAATCATTGCATGCATATATCTCTCCATATATATATATATATATATATATATATATATATATATATATATATATATATATATATATATATATAAATATTTATATATACATATATATATATTACATTTGAAGGCTGCGTCACCATAAAGTTATAAAAATATTAATGTTGATTATGGCGGTACTAGTTGTAGTAGCAGTAAAGAAAATACAAATCTAACAGTCCAAGAGATATGGCTAAACGACGATAGCGAATAGATCCACATGTCAAGCCAGTAACCGTTAGATAGATCAAGACAAGCCAAGAACGACGCCGATAACAACATTGTACGGGCCGATTATTTGTGCACGACAACGACTATTTGTACGCTCGACACCGAATCCTCATCAATGTACCAGATTTTTCTAATGTATCATTTTGCCCTAAGCTTGTGTGCACGCTCAGCAGCATATTCAGCTCCATAACCCTATTCTACAAATACTCATTTTTGTTGCGAGCATATTTAGCCATAATAATAGTCGTCATAAGAAGCAAAGTATGAATACTTTGCGAAAGGCCAGTGATTATAATTACAAATGCTGCTGCTTATTTTTAACTTTTGAGCGGTAGTGGAAAGCAAATATTCGAATAGCTGCTATTCAGATAAACACATATTTTCCTCCTTTTTAGATTTGTGTATAAACAGACACGCATACCTAAACTAGGTTATATACAACCGCGCATCAAGAAAAACCTGCTTTCGAGGCCATCCGTACGCTACATTCTAACGCCACAAAACTCCGGTTTTGTAGTGTAAACGTGGTGTCATAAATAAAAATTCAACGATCAAAATACAACATTGTTATATTAGTCATTTAAACGGACGTATTTTACAATGACAACCATAAGGATGTCGTTTGTTGTTCTCGTCGTGGAATAACAATAACAATATTAATACAAAAAAATACCAACAAACTATAACAAGTATACATGCGTCCTTCGCAATAATACAATGCCGTACAGCTAAACCATTATCCTGTATTAATGTGGTCAACAAGTAGTATAGACAGGCATAGAGATGTTTCTAGTTAGTTCCGCGCATAATGTAGCGAGCCATTGCGTGCCTATCGCTTAAAGTTGCGTGGGCTTGTGCAGTCTGCCGTTCAGCGTTGTAGGTACCCTGTAAGCAGGCGTTGAGCGCGAGTCTCCTCGTGTTCACGTGCCGTAAAACGGCCGCGTGCTGCACGCTCAAAATGGCGTAGTAACTTGCACGTACATGTGGAGAAGATGCAAAATACAAAAAAACAGACGACGAAACAGAGACACCGGAGGGGAAGTAGGGAGCTAACGAGAGAACATGACGATACTTAGGTACACAAAACGCAAACCCTTGGTAGAGGCAATATATTGGTGGTTAGACCTCGTCATCAAAGATGCAAAAGGTGGTAGATCCGTACGTGACGTTGTGATCGCCGTCGTCGCTTGCCAGAACCTTGCAAGTGGGCAAGCCACATGGGTGCCCCAGTAGTCCAGTAGCGGCGGCAACAGCACTCGTGTATACGGCTCGATCTTGGCTTCTCTCATTTGTTGTCTTCTGATATTTCTTTCTCCCCCGACCTTGTTCCCCCATCTTTTTCATATTTGATACGTCTCTGTCTATACGTTCCACCTATCTCTTCCTCTCTCACTCGTTCTTTCGCTTTCATATGTCACTTTCCCTTTTTGCTCGTTTCCGTCGCCTTCATACGGCCCCATTCCTTCCCTTCCTGCCCCTCCTACACCGTGTATCAGCTTTTTTTCTTTCTCCACGTCTCCCTTGGGGGTGCTGCGTTGGACTAGTTTGGCAGCCCGAAAAAGCAGCCGAACGAGAGCCAAAGGTGGTAGATAGAAAACTACAAGGAGAGGAACAGCAACCGAGCAGAGGAAGCACGACCGACAGCGTGACGCTGACAATGAGCCAGTGGATGCCGTCCGCCGTTGCGAAGGGTCCAATGCCGGGGGTAGTCGGTGGTGGTTGTTCCTCCGTTCGCCGGCTTGCCCGCCAGACGAATCGCGTTGGCGGCGAGCCCGCAGGCAAAAGGAATGTGTGTCTGGGGAGGGTGCATGTGCCTCATTCCCCCGCCCTCTTCCCTAAACCTACATCTAATACCCATCCTCTCTTCTTGCCCTTCGGCCAAAACGTATCTTTCTGTCGGTTCTCTGTCGGTTGCTCGATTGTTTCTTAGTCTGCCACGCCGTCCGTCGCCGTCTTCTTTTTTTTATCATCTTCCTCTTCCTCCTTCCGTTCTTCATTCTTTACTTCCTTCTCCTTCATCCTCTGTTTTTTTCCCTCCTGTATTACTCTTTCCGTTTTCTTTCTTGTATTGAACTCTAATACGACGCCGAAAAACAACCGCGAGGGTCGAGTCGAGAGAATAGCAGCGCTTCGAATTGTCGTGGCGCAACTTGGCCGACACCGACCAGCTGAGACAAAAAAAATAGAAAAGCAGTCAAATGAACGACAACCGAGCAAGCTGCACACTTGACACATGCTATTTTCATCTATGCCTCGGGATTCTATCAATAGCATACCTCGCCCTTTTTGCTTTCTTTTCTCGTTCTCGACTTTTGGTCCACCTGCCACACTACGCGACAGCTCATTTCTTCATTTCTCCACATCAACATTCAGCGGACGATGTGAATCTACTCGTATATAATGTTTATGTACGGAGAAAACTAGCCTGTGTCGATTTGTGTTCTGGTTGTGTTTTCCATCTCCATATTGGAACTGTTATTGTTATTATTGTGATTGTTCCTTGTTTCGTTGACATTGGTATCGCACAATTATATAACGCAGGTGCAACATCAAGTTAGTTTGGAACAGTTAAAAATCCATCCGCCCACAAAAAGTCATTCGCTTACTGCAATGTTCAAGCAGGTTCTCCTGTTTGTCTACAAAAAAACTGCGTTTTGAGCAAGCAGTGTGCCTTTTAAGTCAGAGATAATAAAATGTTTAGCAAGTGCGCCTAGGCTGGTTGAAGAGGGAAGAAAATGTATCCTAAAAAAATCTGCTCTACACTGTCTCCATATATGAGTAAACTGTGCATTTATTCTCGTATGTTTGTAGAGCTTTATAACGGCACAACGTAACGTTTCGTGCTCCTGTTTTGTACGGAATCGAATTGTGCGTGTAATAGCTTTCAGTGACGGAGTGACAAACGGTCGGTAGCATCGAGTCGGCCGGGCTCTACGCTAAATTGGCACGCGTTGTAAGTTACCCGCTATGCAGGTAGTTAGTTCGCTACAGCACCTGTAGTGGTCAGCGTTAGTAGTGGGGACTAGCGAAGTAAAATGAAACTAGCTCGACCGATGTAAATCGTTGTAGTAGTGGGAGCCGTTACTGGGGCGTTGTTGTTATGGTAATATGGCAATTGCAACTGCAGTGGCGAATGAAATAGACCAGTAGCGTTTATAGAAATAATTATAGTAGTAGTAGTAATAGTAGTAGTGGTGGCCGCAGTAGCAATAATAGTATTAGCAGTAGTATTAGGCAGGAGCAAATGAAGCCCTAGTGCTGCCACATCATCTCACCGTCTGCCACCACCGTCGCGTCCTGTCACCCTTTAGGCCAATATAGCATTGCCAAATACGGCTGGCGTTTGCCGGCGATGTCCGGCAAGACTAACTGGTTGGTAGACGACAGTCTGATCAGTTGTTGAGATGCTCAGCTTGTCGCTCAGCCGAGCAGGGAGCTAGAGCGACTTTAGCTCATCCCATGCTCGGCTATCCTACAGCCTTCAGGACCGAACGGCTATTTTCCTCGTCGTCGTTACCTCTCCCTCAATCGATCTGTCTCCCCCCTATTATATATATATATATCTACGCTCTCTTCCTTCACCCCTTAGGGTCATCTCTCGGTCTTATGCTGCTGCTGCTCATAGTAGCAGCGCGGTCGCCGTCTTTGCGGTGCTGGGTCATTTCCGGACTAGCAGGTTCCCCCGTACCATGGCAAGAGTAACCCTCTAGGATACCCCACCCCCACATGCTGTTTCCCCGTTACCCTTCGCCCCAATCCCGCAATGAAGATAGGATGCCAATGGTGCACTTTGCCAAGCTAAGCCTTGCCGCCTGCCTGGCCGGCTATCAGCAGGCCGTATCGAGCTGTGGCTGCTACGACCCTGAAGCACTCTTGCCCTTATGACTACCACCAATGCTGCCTTCGCCGCGATATGTTGAAGCAGTGCAGTGCTCCCCTTCCTCACGTCGCCCCCGACTCGGTTTCCCCATTTCGTCCGTTGCACACATAGCTTGCTCGGCAGGGGAATGAGTCAAGCATTACAAGGATTGAATACGAATACGGCGCAACAGCAGCAGCAGCAGCAGCAGCGCTGCATCACTGTCGTGCCCTAGTAGTTGTATATAGAGGAGCAATGATCGTAGTAACTGTAGTACCATAATTGGGTTTTAGCCAACGACTACCCCAAGTGGAGTAAGCAGTTCGACATGTATATATATATTTATATATATATATATATATATATATATATATATAGAGAGAGAGAGAGAGAGAGAGATGGAAAGAGAGAGAGAGAGAGAGAGAGAGAGAGAGAGAGAGAGAGAGAGACGGAGGGGGGGGATGAAGGAAGAGAGATTTAACGGGAGGAAGAGAAAGAAACGAGAACGCCCTGCTAAGATAAACATATCCGATTAGTGCTAGTGGTGCCTATTAGGAACCATCTCGAGATACTGCCTATCATATGACACGTACGACAGGTGTGCAATCACCCAACTTGGATGACGGTCGATCGCCTGTACACACACATATATGTATGTATATATATATATATATATATATATACTATATACCAATGAGCGGTTTCAGTTAGACGCCCAATGCCTTCGGACATCCGTCTCTCCGTCACCCCATGGAGCGTGCATTCGTCCAATGGATCGCATTCGCGACCGAATTCGGCAGACAGGCAAGCTTCTGATACCGAGTCAAAGCGGCTCATCTGCCACAAGTCACTAATCCCCGCTCTAAGGCATTGCATCGGACCGGAAGATGCAGGTTTATAATTCACAAGCACGGCACTCGTCGATTCGATGGCTCCCCTTAGCGGTCAACCCCTTTCTGAGATGCACACGGCGGCTCTTACGACCGGTCATCCATGTTCACTGCCCACATATTCTACGAAATGTACAAGACAAATCAAATTTTTGCCAAATTACAGGAACCACGCGTTCTCGCGTATGATTAGTCCGAGCATATAGTGTAGATGCATATTCAGGACCCAGAAATTCGCGCCGTGCCCGTCAACAATTGTATCGTAATAAAAACAATTGTGCTACAAACAATTGTGTTCATATGACTATGACAGTGGCCAACGTACGGATAGGACGATCGCGATCGGTTAGACTCGCGTTAGTCCGAAGAAGCGGATTCGCTAAACAGATAGACTAGATAGATCTGTCATTACGTCGAGGTGGTGTTTTATCTACCTACGCGCACTGTAAGCAGACACGTGGGACGACATGAAGCAAAGCACGACCTCAAGTAACACCTCAGTAACCGCAGCAGTAACAGCAAATTACGTCTAAAACATTAACTCGCAGCGGATTAGAAATAAAGTCCGCAGAAAGCTGGTAGAAAGAGCATGCTCGGTGCTGTTAGGCCCGCTGCAAGTACGTACACGGCCATGGTCGTACGATAACGCGCCACACTTTCGAAGGCGTTTGTGCTGTCAGCACTTTGCTGTTGTGTTCAATTGTCTCACGACTGCTATGCGTAATGATGAGTTACGCCGCAGTGGAATTTGAAGCAGAAGGCGCACGAAAAACAAACAAAAAATGATGAACAGCAGCAAGTGGAAGGTAGGTGCGGTACGACCGCTGCTGCTGCCACTGCCGCTTTTAAACGGCCAGTTGCCGAGGCCCCTAACCGCCTGTCGCAACTGCCGATGGCTGAACGGGTGGTTGGATTCCGCTGAACCTCAGTCAGTCTGGCATGCCGGCGCGCGTGGTTTTGTCGAGTTTGACGAGTTTCTTCCTGATGCTGCTGCTACCCCGCCACTACCTACGACGACGCCAAAGACAAGACTCATGACCAAGAGCAGGAAGGGCAAAAGAAAGAAAGATATGGAGGAGATCGACCCGGAGAAACGAGCGAGACGGACTAAATTGACTCGAGCTTGCGCATGTGAAGGAAGACAAAGAGCAGGCGCGAGTAGACAGACATACATAAAGACAGGCGCAGGGACAGACAGGCAGGCAAATAAAGGCGCACCTGATTTTCTGCGCTGCGCTTTGCAGTAGTGCCAGTGTAGATGGGTTCTTTGGCGGCTGTCAGATGGGCTGCTGGTAATGGAGGAACCGGAAACGTTGGCGGAGAACGCCTCTTCCTTTTGCCCGTACTTGCGTCCCGTACTACCTCCGACAGGGACGCAAAGTACGGACTTCAACTGCGGGCCAGCAAAAGGGCAGCAAATACACTTTTGCATACACTACCTCCCAGGATAGGTCCGTTGCTCCTGCTCGCTTCCCCGCGCGTACGCTTCAGTCTCAAGCTGCGAGCATTCTTCTTTTGGGACGTGAACACCACCGTGTCAATGGGTCACTGTCCCTACCCCACTATCCTCCTCTATCACCCAGGCCTTTTCAAAAATGGTAGCAAACAGGAGTAGTTGTAGGCTGTACGACGAAAACTCTACGAATGACCGTTAGGTCAACTACCAAGGCAGTTTGGCATACATTAATCTCCCTGTACCGTTTCGAATCGTGACGACGCACAAAAAAAGTTGACCGCTACAATGGTGTTAAGGAGGTCTGTCTAGTCTATTTAAATATTTGCCAAATACAACGACTGATTTACTCTTCCTTCTCCGCCGGGTCGTCGTTCCCGGCTCGCTGCGGGTGCATATTGAGCGTTATATCGTGCAATTACGCACACTCTCTACGCGCAAGGAACAAGCACTGCGAGAGAAACTAACGCGCTCATAATGTCAAATATTTATACCGCAATAAAAGCCATCAGTCGACGACGATGCCGCTGCTGCTGCTGCCACATCCACTGCAACGACGGTTAAGCTCCTAATTCTTCCATCCCACATCCCGGTCGCTTTCATTCCGGCTGTTTGTCCGTAGCTACGAGCCAAGTCGAGCCTTTAAGTCCAGTCGTCCTAGAACCTTAAAGTGACTCCTAACCAGGCGTGACAGCCATAACTACATGCAGGCTTTGGCCTGTCGGACACGACAGAAGGTCCGTCGTCCGGCCCACCGAGATCAAGTACCCATGGCCATGCCGTAAGTTTACATTGTCGTTGCCTCCGTCGCCGTCCTGCTTCTATCGGCAACGCTGGCAACGTTCGCGTCGTTGTCGCTGCAAACAAAATGGAAATGCGAGGCCTGCTGCTGCTGTCGTCGTGTGTGCCAGCGGAAAGGTCTGGAGGGTTCTGTCCGGGATGAGATCCGGTAGTTTGTCCTTGACAAGAAGAATGACGGCAAGCCCATAGGGCGGCGAGACATTAGTGTCTGTTCGCATCCGCTGCTGCTGCTGCTCCTGCTGCAGTGCTCGCTCCCGCCCTTCGCCCCAAGTCCAGTCTCCCTCCGGCGGCGTCCGTCCTCAAGCCGTTAAGTCGGCGCCTGGCTGACGCCGTTGCTGCTGCAGCTGCTGCTGCTGCTGCTGAAGCCACATCGACGTAAGCTAGGCAGACGTCTAGGCCAGCAGCCTTGAACAACTAGCCCAGCCACTAAACGGCTGCGGCAACAACAACAACAGCAGCAGCAACAGCAGCAACAACAACAACAACAGCAACAGCAGCAACAACAACAGCAACAGCAGCAACAACAACAGCAACAGCAGCAGCAACAACAACAACAACAATGGTGACAACGGCGTCCGTCCTGCCACAACAACATGTGGTGCGTATTGCAAATCCGACGGAAGCCGGACAACAGCAGGAGACGGATTTGGCTCATTCATGTGCGAGTTGAATGGAGACAGACGAAAGAACGAGCAAAGCAACGCGAGGAGAAGAAGGAGCGCAAGAAGATGATGACGTGGCAACGGAACGCCGGCGCGCAAATAACGGAACTCGATTCTGCGCCGCGCCGCGCCGGACACAATGATCCTGATCGTACTGGCCTGGTAAATGCAATCCATTCGAACACAGGTTTACGAGTCCGGGCGCCTTCTCGAGAACGGGCGCGTCTGGCTGGCGCCAAAGTTATTTTCGTGGCAAGACGTCGCAAGGGTAATAGCGCTCGAGCAGCCCCCGCAGCAGCAACAGCAGCAGAAATATTGTCTCGCTAAGCTGAAAGGCCAGCCTTCAGCGTGCTTCATAGAGAAAATGACTAACTGGTCAAATGCGTACACATATGATGATGATGATGATGATGATGACGACGACGATGATGATGATGATAACGATGATAATCATAATAATAAAAATGATGATGATGATGATGGTAGTGGTGGTGGTGGTGGCGGTGATGATGACCGTCACGGTGATGGTAATGATGGAACGATTCAGCGAGCAGCGATGTCGCTTGACACCCACCGCTGGTGGGCCCATGAGAAGTGTGGCTAAGAACTAAGATGCCGGTGGTCGAGAGAGGCCGCGTGCGCGAAAAGTGGGTCATCAGCTCAGCAGCTCCTGACGCTGGCTGGGACACGATGGGATAACGATCCCGTCATGGTCAGTCAATACGTTGATTGACTTGCGGCCACTCTAACTCACCCGACTCGGACCAATTGGACGGAGAACAAAACGAAGCAGAGAGAGAGAGAGGGAGGGGGGAACTGGAAGAAGACGATAAAAAAGAAGAATAAGATAAGAAGATCCCTGCTATACAAGCATAGAATGAACAAAACATGTTTATGTTGTTATTGCTGTTGTTGTTGTCGTCGTCGTTGTCGTCGTCGTTGTTGTTATCATTGTTGTCATTGTTGTTGTTGTTGTTGTTGCTGCTGCTGCTGCTGCTGCTGCTGTTGTTGTTGTTGTTGTTGTTGTTGTTGTTGTTGTTGTTGTTGTTGTTGTTGTTGTTGTTGTTGTTGTTGTTGCTGTTGTTGTTGTCATTGTTGTTGTTGTTGTAATAGTAGTTATCTCCGTCGTCGTTACTGCTGCCACTGATGTCCCAGAGGCCTCTTGATAGACGGACGCTACACTTGAGTCTCCGATAGACAGAGAAACGCTTCAATGAAGTCTAATAAGGTAAAGTTAAGTCTCGCGTTACTCCCACTGCTAGCGGTACTGCTGTTACGGCGGCTGTGGCTGTCGGGGGCCAGAACAGAGTGGAAGAAGTCGTCGCAGTTGTGGTGGCCAAATAGGGTGACTAGGAGGAGGCCCTCTTCACGAACAGTGCCCCTGAACATGAAGGGTCCCACGGGAGGACATTGAAAGTAGACACTCTCGGTCACTGTCGACCAATGGCTTCTCTCCTATCGCCTTTGTTCGTCTAAGCTCCAACAACTAGATTACAATCAATAGATCTTAGAAAGCTCCCGTGAAGCACCGACATTAACTAGGGACAAACACGTTTTCAATGTAATAAGGGAAAAGCGTTATAATTGCTACAAGACGGATTTCAACTAAGTCTCATCATCATCACCATCCATATGTGGAGAAGACAGTGTTAACTAATATTACGCATTTCTTATACATCCAAGAAAATGTTCCATTCAAACTGTAGCAAATATATTTATAAAATAACAATGGTCCTTAATTGAACACCAACACCACCAGTCACACCAACGGCTCAAACAACAACAACAACGACAAAAATGACAACATTAGACCATTTTGAGGCTCAGTGATTGAAAATGGATGGTACGCCTTAGATCGGCGTGTTTGCAGCAACAACTAGAGAGGCAACCTTTGGTCGAATACGTCGTCAGTAAGAAGGAATGAAGAAAACAAGTTAGTCTCAGAACAGCTGCGTTTAGCCTATCGCAATGAAGAACATCGATTATTGCCCCATCCCCTTTACAGGTGTCTATACAAGCAAGTAATCTTTTGAGCTGCCTAGAGCTGAAACAACGCCACAAGCCTTCGCGTCGGGCCGCCACCACTTGAACTACATAGTGCTAGTGGACAGGCAGCTCTTGCGTACGTATGCTGCTGTTGCTGCGGTATGCGCGTGAATGAGTTTTTGAGTTGGCGTGCATGTGTATGTAAGCACGTCTATCTGTATTTATCTATGTACGCATGTTTAAGCTTTCAGGGGCGGCAGTATAGGTGGGTGGGTGTTAGTGTCAACCGTTACCGGCTATGCACAAAGATCCAAAGATCATCGACATGTCGTTGCTGCTGCTGCTGCTATTGGTGGCTTTTATCCTGCTACTGATGCCGCGTGTCCTGCTGCAAATGTGCGTCAGGACACAGCCACAGTTACTAACCACGCAGGCCTTAGCAAAGCAAGCAAAGGGCAACCGGCACAAGCGCAAACGTCATCCCCGGACACTCAGCCGTCGACTGGTTCGGACGCCATCTTCGCTACGGCCACCAACGCAAGGGACGACAACAACACCACCAATAACAACAACAACAACAACAACACTGACAAAAACAACAAGTAAGAACAAGAAGCCGACATTGCATTGCCTTATGAATTACAAGCAGAAACAACAGCGGCAATACAGAAGGTTAGCGGCTCTGGCAGGCGCTAGCTATTCCATAAATAATCTTTTGTCTTGCGACGTTCCAGCAGCAGCAGTGGCAGCTTGTTTCCCCATCACGTCACCTCGTCCCGCATAACCCCCGTCAGCCGCCTCATTCTCGGCGCCCTCACCTCGTTGCGGAGTCTTCAAGCGAGCCGTGCACCGTGTGTCAGCGCACCGGTGTGAACCAACGACCCCCTTGCCAGTACCATCGCCATCCCGCACCGCAGCCGTACGTTGTCAGTCTAGTAGTACATAACAGCACTCACCCCAGTGTGCCTGTGTGCAACCTGTTCTACTTAAGCCTGCTGCTGCTGCCGCCCCCACTGTTGCTGGGTTCTGCCTGTGCTTCCCCGCTGCCGCCTGTTCCTCAAGACACGAAGATGTACAGCCACCACGCAAGAGGGCAGTACGCGCGGACGACTAGATACGACTAGGACCCCTGAAGGAAGGAAGGAACCAAGGACCAGGGCCAGAGTCTGGGTTAAGTCGGCAAACGGGCGAGCGGGCAGGCGGACGGACAAGCGAGCACCGAACAGGCCAAACGAGAATTAAGTATTCTTTTTGTGCATTTCGTCTTTCAGCACACCACACACAACGCGAGCTTTGCTCCCACTGCAGGAAGCATTTGTCCTTGCCTCTTGTTGTTGTTGTTGTTGCTGTCGTTGTTGTTGTTGTTGTTCTTGTTGCTGTCGTTGTTGTTGTTGTTGTTGTTGCTGTCGTTGTTCATGATATTGCTGCTGCTGTTGTTCCTGTTTTGATGTTGTTGTTGTTGCCGTTGATGTTCATGATATTGCTGTTGTTGTTCCCTGTTGTTGTTGCTATTGTTGTTGTTGCCTGTTGTCGTTATTGTCCTCATCGTCGCAGACGACGACAACGCAACACACGAGAGTCACCCCTGTCACCCCCCCCCCCCCCCCGGCCATTTTCAAGCTTCTCGTGTTCGTGGCTCAAGAACCGGCCGCTCATCAGACGACGATGCGAGACTTTTATAATTTCTTCTCTTCTTCGCTACTTCCTGCCCTACCTTCCAAACAGGCTCTTGTTGTCCCTCTTGTTGGTATAGCCGTCGCGTCGCCTTCACCGCCACGGCCGTTGCCACCGTGTCGCCATGTGCCAGTGCTCTCGAGCTGTGACTTCGCGGCTTTTCCCTTCTTCCATTCGCGAGCAGCTTCAGAGAAAAACCAACTGTACCTCGTCGTCGTCGTCGTAACGTTTCGCTTTCTCGCTCAGCGTGTTAACGAGCCGAGTTAATTCCCTACGACGACGTAGCTTGTCCGTGTGACTTTGTCCTAAGACAGAGTTGGCCTTCCCTTACGCCAGGAAGTGCGTAACGTGTATGGGTGGACCTCACTGGGCTGTACAGCCCCGTGGGCTGCCGCAACACTAAAGCCCACCGATGCTGTCACCATTAGCGGGGAAATGGACGAGAGCACCTTAGCTGCGAGTCGTAAACTTGATATACCCTCCTTTGCTACGACATTACCCTCCTCGGTTAGAAGCTCGATGAGAGCTCGACACAACTGAAATGCCGTGTAGAAAATGGAATATTCGTCTAGTAGCACGTCAAAACGTCGCCCGCCCTGTCCGAGACGGCCTCTATACGCAAACACAGCAAACTGCTATATAAATGAACCCAGCAATGCATAGCCGATAGCTTCCTTGCAAAATTCGGTAGCTTAAAAAGTAAAAACTCAAAGCATTCAGCAATTCAGCAGGGCAGAACAAACAGCACAAAGTTTTACAGCAAGACTTAACAACATGTGCGTCACCCTGCTAGATGGATTTATCTTGAGGCATTAACTACCACAAGTAGCCTTCGATTAGCATTTCAGCATCCCGACGTTATAGTGTATATAAGCTTGAGGGGCTTCTCGAGCTGCTGGAGGTTAACTAAATCCAGTATCACTACCAATTGAAGTTACCGCCAAAAAAATCCCAGTAAACAGCCATCCGTTCAAATTTGCTCAAACAAGCACTACGAAGCGCGTCCACGTTGTGTGCATGGCGCTATGCACGGTTACGTAGCCTTGCCGGCGTACTCTTGACTTCCTGACCATGCACTGCAAGCCAATCACGATTCTCATCGAACAACACCATCGTCTTTCTGCTTGGGGACTTCGAGTTTCTCTGCTGTTGTTCCCGGTAAGTTGATAGCTTGCGCTAAGGCGCCGCGGCAAACGAGTTTGCGCACTAGGCCACGACTGCCACAGGCCCGACGACAAAGCAGAGCAGAAAGGCCCCTAGGCTAAACGAAATAAAGGCTAAACGCAGCCCGTCGGTGAGGCATCTGTGCCAAATCTTTTATTGGATTGTGCCATTTTCCCGGGAGAGGCACAAACATCCCCGTCGCGTCGAGCAAAGAAAGTCGAGGACTTAATTCCTTCTCCGCATCGTTGCTGCCGCTGCTGCTGTCCTATGACTAGCGGCACGCGATACGGGAAACGACTTTGAGGGAGCTTCTACCCGTTGCAAAAAGGAATTTAATTATGCAATTCAAAAAGTGTGCGTTCTACTTCGGTGTGTGTTTGCGTGTGGCCCTCTGATACCCGGCTGCTGGTTGATGCGCCCCGTCGTTCTGGGTTCTTGAAAGCAAATGAACGGAGGTCGCACAGCGCGGGTCACTCCGGTGCTGTTCGAATGCCACCAAATAAGTTTGCAAAAAATAGACGCTACATCGAGAGTTAAACTGCCGATAAATTCAGTACGTCTCCACGAACAGCAGTGCGACTAATTTGTAGATTTATTTTTCGTTTCACGAAATATCGTACGCCTTTAAACAAAGGTCATCGCCGGAAGCTTTGTCCAAAAAGCGTCTAAACAGCCAGATATGTCCTGTAACACGGACACGCTGATAGAGTCCACGTTCGAGTAGTTGTCGTCAAAAATCTCCCTCAGCTTCATGAGAAACACAACGCTAAAAGTGAGCGTCTAACGTTCGTGTCTAGCGCTAAATCGAAAATAAGGAGAGTCTTTCATCTTTTTGGACACCACGGGCCGACAAGACCGCGTCATGCCCTGCCTACGCGCCACCTACGCCGAGCTGGTCGAGGTGCAAGAAGCGCGCGGACCACCCACCTAAATTTAATGACATCGACTTTTAGCTCATCATTTTCATATTAAATTATGTCGCGGCTACATTCCATCAACATCTAGAGCTAGAGACCGCCGAGACGGTAACTCCACTGTACGCAGTTCAGTTGGAATTTTAAAGCCATGATGAGAACGACGACGCCGACGACAACAACGACGACAACAACGACGACAACAACGACACTAGCAACATCAACAGCAACGACAATGACGATAAACACGGCCACGACACCAGTGGCGAACCAGCGAGGTGTCGAAAAATGTTACGCGGCTCACGTTCCGACGCAGTAAACGACAGGGATCCTTCCTACCTTTACTGACACAAGCGACTAACCAACAATGTGAAATAGCTCGTTCTCGCTCTCTCTTTCACAACCCCCCACTCCTTCTCCTTCGCCACGACCTCAGTGGGCCCTCAGTCGAGTTCGTTGACTTTGAGGTGGTGCTGCTGCTGCTAGTGTTGTTCAAAGGTGCTATTCGAAATGAGCGATTGAGCCGCTGGGACCTCGATAGTCTAGAAGCAAAAGAAGGTGCAAAGGGTCGCACCGAGGGCAGAGTTGACGAAAGTGTCACTTCGCCATATAAATCATCACTAGCCGTAAACACACAAATACCTCTCTCGTTCGCGATCTCCTTCTTGTACACCCAGCCAGCTTGGCTATCCAGTCTCGGCGGTATGTGTTTTGTGCTCGCCCCGTTACGAAAAGCCACAGAGATTGCTATTGACTCTCAGAGAGCTGGCACTCAAACCGAGGATTATCTCCCGAGACGTCAGTTCGACGGCCCCCGAAAGAAATCGCTTTATCTCGATATACCTACCTTCTATTTTGTATTGGGAATTTTCTCTCGACTTGCTTGCCATAACAGCAGAGGAGCTTTCACGGTGTCGCCCTTAAGAAATGTATGCCAACAAAGACGTTGACGCACTTAGCACATAGGCTTAGTCACCTTTCGCTATAAGTTTTGCCGCTGATTCTATTCAGATACCTTGGATAAAGGTAAGTAAGCGCGTACAAAGATTGCACATTGAAGACAAACACAAAAAAACGTGGTAATTTAGAAGCCGTGGCTTACGTTACGACTTCGAACAGAACCCTAGCTAGCCGTACGCGTTTATACACTGTAATATGTGTATATACACATATTGTATGTAATATTTGTATGCGTATATGTACTTTAATATGTATACCCAGAATTGCACTACGGGTAGGCATGCTAAGTTTTTTGGACCTTTGTTCAATCCGCTCCACGCTATTCGAGCCAGTTCTAGTATTCTAGCTATTTAGTTGACATGCCATGTACAATGAAGATGTATATATATATATATATATATATATATATATATACACGTATGTATGCATGCATGTTGAAGCTCTGTAAACCGCTTAGCGAAATTGCTAGTTCCCAGTTTTCAGCTGTCTTTGCGATCGGATCCCCCCCGCCTTCCTCCTTTGTCTGAGCCGACCTTTTTCCCGCAAGCGCATGTTTTACGCCTCCTCGAGGACCGCGGAATGGCCGTGGCTCAAGCCGCACGTCGTTCTGCCTGGAAATAGCTTTTTCTGAAGTCGGACAGCGTTGAGCGTCACCGCGGTAAGCGGCAGCGGCGACATTCGCCACCCCCTGGCAGGCAGGTCGACTATCCATTCATCGGGTGGGGTTCGGGTGAGCGAGCGCATTGCATGCTATCTTCGCGCACGTTTTCATCGTCGCCATCGTTGTCGTTGTCAACGAAGAATGCGAATGCCTCTGGCCTCTCTAGACAGTGAGGCACCCAGTGAGGCAAAGGGTACTGCAATGTCACCTAGCCGCCACGACCCCAACTCCCCCGCACAAGGGAGTTGGGAAGCAGAGCCTGGGGTTCAGCTTCCCTCAGCCAGCTACCGGATCCTCTGCCGGTCGCGTGCTCGCCGACGCTCAATGCTCGTCAGCTCAGCGAGTCAGGCAGGGGTCCATTTGTTATGCAATAAAACGGACCTATTAATCTTTCCCCAAACATCGTTATCCGCCGAGAAGAAAACGACGACGGCGACGACGACGACTGCGAAGAAAAAGAAGAAGAGGAAAACAGAGAGCGACCGCGTCACAGCACCGAGCGACCGACGAGTGGACGAACGCATGACACCTCCAACCCCCAGCAAACCCCCCCCCCCCCCCAAGCGAACAAAGATCGCTAGGCCACTAGTAGGCGCGAAGGTGACTGCCCCCAGAACTTGTCATTCACTTGCGTGTGACTCCGGTGATGACGCCTCGGCCGTGACAAATATCCTCTGAGCCACTGAAAGCACTAGCTCCATAAAAATACAGCAGCCAAAACAGCAAAAACAAAGAAAACGGCGACTACGACAATATAAGATGATAACGATGACGACGACAACAACAATAACAACGATAATAAATTAACCAAAATTACGTCAACAACTGCAACAAACTCAGCCCCCTCGTAGCGGTCCGTGAAGAAGCTATCAGCAAACGGCGCTCGAAAACATATGCAGATACAACTAAATTAAACGAATGAACTTAGCAAATCCAAAACGTGTGGAACGCACTGCTCAGCCAATCGTGGTCGCTTGTGTGGCTGTTAAAAAATACTACTCCTTTTTGTCTGCCATCGTGTACAAGTACATCTGAGCGTGAGCGTTTTTGGCACTTTTAACGAATGCCACGTTAAGCTGGAGTCAACAAATGAAGTGAAGTTACGCCGTTACTAACTAAACACCAGTGAATTACACATGTTTCGCCTATAGCAGCTACCCGTTGTTACTGTCATCACTAGTTCTACAGCAGCAACTCGACTGTGTGCGCGAGTGGACCGCGCGAAAGAAACTAAAAGTGAGAAATGCCGACACATATTTTCTCTCTCGAATCAGCGTCGATGGCCGGCCCCTCCCTTACCCACACAGCGGGTGATTGAGCCACCGCGATGGCGTCGACCTGATCCGACATCCGACAACGTTCACACTTCATGATGGACAACGACGGCGAAGAAATAGAGCGAGATTGCTATCCTGCTAAACCGATCTGGCTAAGGAGAACGAAGAGAAACAACCCGTTAAAACAGCATATATATATATATATATATATATATATATATCGCGAAAGAACGCTGCCCGCTAAGACGGCGTGCCAAAAGCCCCCAGCAAGCATTGCAAGAAGACCGTTGCAAGCTGATCAGAACATCCAACACCATCACCACCACCCCGGCAGGCAGCAGGGCTCTCGCATCTTCTCGCATATATAGTCTCGCAGCGTTCTGCCCTCGTGGCTGTAGCGGCGGCGGCCGCAGCGATGTGCGAGAAGCCGCAGGCTTACAGCAAGCAGGCAGGCAGCCAAGCAGGGAGGCAGTCAGAACGAACGGACGATAGGAGAGTCTGGCTAAGATCAGTGGAAGCGGGAGAAAAGGCCAGGCCGGATGCGTACCGAGAGACAGGCAGGCAGATAGACCCACGTTGGTCCTGCGAGCCTGCGTCAAACAAGACACACGACGCCAGACGCCAAAGCTTCTCGTCGTCGTCCTTCTCGCGCAAAAGCCAACCGAGCTGACCGTCAGACAGTGCAGCCAGCCCAACCCAATATACCACTAACCAATATAGCCCGACATACAAGGATAACGGCCAATCCTTCCCCGAACCCCCTCCGCCCCTCCCCCCCCCCCCCCCCCCCGCCGCGCCGTCGCCGAGGCTAGCCCACGTCCATTCCGTGTGTCTGTGACGACGATCCTTGTGTAAATACATAGTAGGGATCCGTTCCTGCTGCTCCTGCTGCTGCCGCCGCATGGGGGCCGCCATCAGTATTGTCACTTGCGGCACCAGGATGACATTAAGCAGGCACTAACACGGCGCATTGCCCGACAACCCGGCGGCCAGAGGAGCCAGCTCATTGTTGTGCATTGTGAGTTGTGGAGTTGGGTAGAATTGGAGCGATCTGTAAGGCTGTATTCAAATAGCATGTCGTTCGACCAATTGCGCTAGTGCGTATGATACACGTCCTGCACTGTCCTGCAGGACTAACAGGCCACGTTCCAACAAGGAAAGCTTTAGTTTGGGGCGAATTTAGCAAATGCCGCCGCTGCCGCCCTTCCAAGTGGGAGAATAAGTGTTATTCTTGTCGATCACCACTTTCGTGCCACCGAGCACTAAGAGGCTCACGTTCTTTATTCAATCATGCATACGTGCTCATTGCATCTCTACCTACGCGTCTATAGGTAAGCGTGCGTAATAGGTGTGTCTAAACACACCCCAGACATGGCGTCTAGCCACGGTGTTAACTACAATTGATTTTAAAGCTAAATAACTGGCCTCTATAATTGTTGATCTAACTAAGGCCGTGCAGGTGTAGAGGAGCGACTATGAGCGACCAGAAGTGGTTGTACTGCTTGTTCGGTACTAAACGAAATATCTGCTTCGCCAACCATTATTGTTTACCAGTACAGACGGACAAACGGTTGAATCCATGAAAGGTCTGGCCTGGAGCGAAATTACGCCTTCGATCACATATTTTCTACAGCCTTCCACCCGAGTACTGACCTCGACATCGGCAGTGCTTTGTACGGGAAAGGCCTCGTTGATAACAAACAAATCCTTTAAAATAGCTACTACGAAAGATAGGCCGCTCACGCATAGACGCAAGTAAACGTGGTAAACGCCGGCCACGCCTTCACGGCACAGACTCCAACGTTCGACAACGTTCAGATGCAGTTATGCGCTACTATTATATACTACACTACGTATTAGCCGCACTTACGTTCGCAGCAACATGCATACGCTCGAGAGGAAAACACAACGTGCTCACACCTGGTCGCATGCAAAAGTTCACGTCATCGTGCCCACACGAGCTGAGAGTGAAATAAAAGCATTATTAGATAGACACAGGGCGGATCAAACGGAGCGGATCATCTCGCCCAGCCGATGGATCGACAGGTCTGCATTGTGTGGCTGTGTATGGGTGGGTGCGGTGTTGGGGCAGAGTCTGCTCTCCTGAGGGAGATTGGCCGCCGAATACCACCGATCTTCACCAACTTCGCCCGTCGGTATTGTCGTCGATGCACCGAGAGAGAAAGTCGACAACTATCCGGACTGGCAGCAGAGTAGAGCATCGACAACGACGTGCTCGCATCGAAGACACAATCAATCATGCGGCTGGGCTGTGGATGGCTCTCTCTCTCTCTCTCTCGATAATCTGGCCAATGTACGTAATGCAATCACTCGATTGGAAAGCGCTTCTGCGCTTCCCGATGGCGCTACAGCCGCGCGCCCAAAGTGCTGCTGCAAATTTCGCGATGTGCATTAGTGTACTTGCGCTCCATCTCTCAGTAGGGCTGCTCTCGTCTTTCGGCGCAGCTCCACGCCATGTGTGCTGTGATTAGTGACCCTGCTCGTACTCGTATTGTAAATGTAAGAAGAATTATCTTTCTCTTTCTCTCGTTTCATATATGAAATGTAGCCCTATTGACAACATTTGCTTATACAATTAGATGTCGGCACCAGCACCAACTACAGGCGAGACTTCTTCGTCCCAACGTGATATCGATTCAGCACCGACTAGAATGAGAGCATAGGGGAATCGGAGAATAAGCGAAATAATGAAAGAGAATGACAGGGATATATATATATATATGTATATATATATATATATATATATATATATATATATATATATATATATATATATGATATATATATATATGTATATATATTATATATATATATATATATATATATATATATATATATATATATATATATATGTATATATATATATATATACAGTGAGAGTAAAGAGAGAGTAGAAACAAGGATGGACCGACTTGGCAAACACCTCCCATCCCCAGATTGAAGACAATTGTCGCTGCTCAAACTTTTACTCGCGTCGCTCAGTTTCGACTGCCGACGGACGACACAGCTAGAGCAAGGATTCATTCCTTAAGCGTCAAAATCGGCAGCGTATTTGCTCTTTTGTTATTGGCCTGTCTTTCCTGTCTGCTTGCCTGCGTGCTGGTCTGTTGTCTGCCTATTTCTACAGCAGCTGCTGCTGCAGTATGCAACCCGCGCTTCCCTCCTATTGGTGTGTTGTTTCCCTGTCTTCTATCTGCTCTCCCGGATTCTTCTTTCAGGCCAGTCTTCTATCAGGCTTACTAGGACTCCCAACTAGGCCCGGCAACGCTGCAGCGTTTCTGATGACTAACACTCGACGACGACAACGACGTCCTACTGCAGCTACTTTACAGCTCGATCCCGCTGTTCGCCCGTCGGCGCACGGCGTTTTCCACCGGCCGTCTTCACGGACCGCCAGCAAGCCTACCCGCCCGCGGGCACGGATCGTTGTCGTCGTCGATGCGTCGATCGTCGCGTCGACATGCTCGCATTTGCTTTTCGGTGCTCACATAGCACATAACAGCTAGACTAGTTATAGCAGAGTGGTGGTGCGACTATTAATGGTAGGAGTATTCGTCGTAGTCCTTCTAGTAGTAGCAGTAGTAGTAGTAGTAGTAGACGGAGACGGAGGAGGAGGAGGAAGCGGAGTTGTAGGTTTGGTAGTAGAACCAGCAGTAGACGTAGCGGCGGTAGCGGCGCTGGCGCATGGGCACAACCCATTTGTGTGTCTGTAACCAGACGTCGGCCGGCCATCTTAGCCAATCAAGATTGGTGGTGGTGCACTTTCGTTTTGCTTTTTTCGTCGTCGGCGTCGTCGTCGTCATCGCCATCGTCATTCCTTCAGTCTTCTTCCAACAAAGACTGAAGCATCTTCCTCCCTCTTCGTTCCCCTGTGCGTTGATGTATGTGATCCTCATTGAGGGCGGCGGAGGTGGGGGTGGTGGGGGTGGTGACGGCCTCAGCAGAAGCAGCAGCGGCCGCGCAAGCATGCGGATCGTGCGGTCTGCGTTGCTCGTGCGTTCGTGCGCCGTTGGCCGCATGGCTGGATAGTCAGTTAGTCGATGAGTCGATGAGCGGGTGAGTCGATGCACCTTGGCCCGTAGCACGAAACAATCGTCACTGCCGGCAACAACACACGACGACATGGTCGAGCAGCAGCAGCAGCAGCAGCACAGCACTAACGCAAATTGCTATCAGCACCTTCCTCCCTTCCTCCCCAAAAGTAAGCGAGCGCGTAGCTTGATTGAACCTGGCTCTTCCGTGAGCCAGGAAGAAAAGAGCAAACGAAAAAGAGCATCTGAGGAAAACAATGTGCAGGCGCCAGCCATGTGGAGGAAGGATGCAAAGCCGTTCTGCTGTTTCTGTGGCAGGCGGCTTAACACATTGTGAGGAACCGATCGGGGCGCAGCGAGGGGCGCAGACAAGAAGAAGAAGAAGAAGAAGCTGCGCAAAACCGGGGAAAAGTAGCTAGACACACACCGCGGCGCCCTTATATCTTCTGAGCCTCCTCCATGGTAGGGACGGGGGAGGAGAGGGAAACACGGAGGATGAAAACGTTGACGTGGGAAAAGGCACCACCTTCTAGCAAAAGCAGCAGATACATGAACAGAAAAATCTGCAGCAGCAGTAGCCAGCTCTGGTGTTGTTGTTGTTGTTGTCGTGATCGTCGTCGAACTCGCCTGCCTCTTCGTCGGTGCGCTCCACCTCCGTCTTATCTCTTACAGTCGAGGCAGTGCCGTGCCAACTCTCGGAGACGTGGCGTCATCTCTCGCAAGTTCTAGGAAGTATAGGTGATGCCGCCACCCGAAGACAACGTTCTTTCCTCGGCTGATCACTTCGAACTTTTCTTTCTTGCCCGATCGCTTGCGTTCTTTGCCATTCCACGTCCTCTACCTCTCTTGGAAGGTGCGAGATCGGCAATAGGTATACGGGGCGGGGCCGTACGCTGTGTCTACATGTATTTTATTCAGTGGCTTGTACCCCGGTAACTATGGCAGCAGCCAGTTGTAACGGCAAGAAATTTCATTGCACAAATCTCGGCAATGTTTGGATTTGTCAAACTTAGTACATTTCCACACAGCCACTACGTTCATATGTAGAGCTTGCATCCTCGTTATACGCATTACATTTTGTACAGGTTATGCGATCTACCCCCTTTTTGCACCCGTATACTCTCCCCTCACCTCTCTCAGAATTTCCTTCGGACTTTTTATGTAAGTGAGGTATCTATTACTGTGAGCTGGCCAGCCATATCGCCTCCCCGCATTTTTTGAACGATGCCTGGCGGAATTAGCGGCAGTAGTAACAGTAGAAGCTGAGATACACCTATGTGGTTGGGACGATGCTCTAATAATTCAATTAGAATTGCAATGAAAAGGTGTTAGCTCATTAACTTTCGCCGGATAAAATGCCAAATGCAACGGGGGACCAGAAATAGTGAGGCCAGAACGTAGGACAAAAACAGAAAACGACGAAGACGGGCAGGAGACAGAAGAACCGGAGAAGAAGATGATGGATAGGCTGAAGGAATAGGTAGCAGAGAGGAGAACTACAAGTCGTAAGCAAATGTAGGTATTACAATAACTTTTACCAAATCACAATACTTTATTTCAATAATTTTAAGCAATACAAACTTTTTAGATTCCCCATCAGTGGCTCCGCATCTCAACCACGCCCCGCTTCGGCATCCGCCTCCCACCAAGACGCATCTTTACCTTGGTTACCGGAAGTGTTCTACCTGCCGACTTCCTGTTATCTGTTTCTAGTTCTCCATTAAATCGCCACACAACATAGACCGTCGTTACCTCCACCGTACGATAACCGCAGGAAAACACTTCGACGACGCGAGTTTTACGCCAAAGTTGTCCATGAGCAACGACGAAAGGCTAGACGGAGAAAGATACCTCTGGCGCGCATTCCGATACGGACAGGTCTGTGGTGGTTCAAACCGACAGATACTGCCTAGCTTGATCAGAAGCGATAGCCTGCAACTGCAGTTCTCTGCTGCGGATCCCTAGGACAGATTCAGTGCTGAGGTAACTGCCGCGAGTCTTCGTGCAAAGTCCGACGGCGATCTTCCATTTTTCCTGCTGCCCCGTTTATCGCCATGGTTGCCATGGAATATGCTTGACGGTTTAAACCTCTCCAGAGGCTCCAGTATGCGATAGATGATTGTGCCTTCTCGCCTTCCACTCGCCTCACCGCCGAAATTCATACACCAAAACGGCCCAAAGCACCTGCGCCTGTTCTCCGCATACCCAAGCGCTACTGCGAGCTAGGGTTGCTTTGCATAAAGAGAAGAGCCTGGTCGCGTCGTCTAGTGATCCTGATGTAGGCAGCATTCGTATCATTGCCCCTAGCCTACCTCTACTCTGTACGTTTCCCTTCTGCCCTGCCTAGCCGAGCCCAAGGCAACAGAACTTCGATATTAGTTTACTGATCAGTCAAACAATACGTGCAATCTCTAGTGCAACAATACGTACGTACGTACTACGAGCCTATGGAGTATGGTATTCAACAAGGTGTCTTGATAGTAGCCATGGAAACTGCACGCTTCGCAGACGGAGAGCGACGGCCTGCATTCGCTGCCTTCTTCTTCTTCTTCTTCGAGGCATACACACACGAATCCAGAACTGGACGATTGGTACCGCCGCTACCATCCTGTGGTTGTCCAGGTGAAGTATGACTACGTTTTGGGGGAGCATGGTTGGTTTCGTGCCGGAACACTTATCCGAAACCGGAGCGTCTTTCTTGCTTGTTTGGCATTCCCTATAAATAGGCGGACTACTGGCAAATTGAAACAGAACTGCGCTCTGTCTAAGTATGAGGAAGAGTTCTAAACTGAGACGGCAAACCGTCCTACCAAACAACCATTGGCTGCGACCGCCAACCATCAGATGAAGCTTTCGACGTTTCGGCCAACTCAGAATCGTTGTTCTTGTTGAGGGCGTCAACGTCAAAACGTTCCTAATAGTCTAATGGAATTAATTTTTATAGCGCTGGGTCCTGCACTGGTATACCGGGTACGAATAGATGGGTTGGTGTGTAGAGGTTTCGCTATACAAAAATGGCATAGACAAGGTTCAGAACAGGCTGATTCTGCAGCGAGGGCGACGCCAACCATCCCGGATCTTGACTGGCCACGGCCAGGGCCTCTCTTACGGAAAATCCGCGCCGGGCTGAATACTCTGGAACACTCACTAAATGTGTCACGGGGACAGCCCGTCGGCGTTACCTTGCACCCGGGCTCGTACAGGGCAGAGACAATTAACGCTTGTCGAACCACCATCCGAGACGATCAAACAGCTCTTCCCGCGCCTAAACGCTTATACAGACAGACAGAGGCGTAAGCGGGTAACGGGTCGCGGTACGCAACAACAGAGCGACCTCAATTATTTTAAGCTAGTCATTAACAGAACTGGGCGACGTTAGCCGCGTTATAAAAACGAAATCCAATTCCTTCTCGTTTTCTGCGTAACTGCGTGTCTAAGCGAAATCGACGATATCCGTCCAATCAAACGCGGCATCTGCAAACATCTACTCCGCTAACAAGATATCGCATACACACACACACATATATATATATATATATATATATATATATATATATATATATATATGTGTGCAGTACTCTCTGGTTAGTGCTAAGCGGTAGTTGTGCAAAGCCTCAACTGCACGAAATGGAAGACAACGATCATAGTTGTGGTGGTGATATGTGTATGAATGATTGTTCGACGAACAGATGCGCGAGAACATGTTGAGCGGGTGGTCCCGGACGCGGCCGGCTGCCCCGAGGGCATCCGAATAATCAATGGGACATAGCGCCTATTTGCTCCGGGCAAGGCGCTGTTCCTGACAGACAAGCTCGTCTTCTTCTTGCCGCGCGCCGCCATCACCCGTAGAACGATATACATCAGCGACTACATCCGTCGAACATAAGACAGTATTCAACAACTATATATATATATATATATATATATATATATATATATGTGTATGTATATATATATATATAAATGTATATATGTATATATATATATATATATATATATATAATATTTTAGTAGCTTATTTTGTTTTGTTAGGTTTGCGTGAGTTGCGTTTGCTTACAAAGCAAAGCGTCCGCCTCACGTTCTGTATCAGGTAAGGTTCAGCTTGCCCCATGCACATATCCTCCTAACACAGATACTAAAGGGTTCTGGCAGCTGAGTATCTTGTCGGTCATGCAAATGCGGCTGGCAATTATTACAATGCAAAAGTTTGCTGCAGTTTTCAAAATGTGGCGAAATTCTTGGGTCGTACTACCACGCCCAGTGCAACATCGTTATGCCTTCACAATCAATCCCTGGACGAGGGCACGTCTGGTTTAATCCCGATCCCGAAACTGTCTGTAGCGTTCAAGACTGCTTGACATTGCAGTAATGGCATACGCAGCAGACATAAGCTTACAGCACGCAAATGCAACTGCAACAGTGTGTGCTCGAAATATAGCTACGTATACCGGAAAAAGTTGTCGTATGGGTAGTAAAGGCAATCTTTTCTGTAGGTCGCACGAATAGATAGGCCAGCGACGCGACGCTCGCATACACCCACGTTTCTCACGCAGCAAGCTTCATAGAACACATCTGTTATGACGACTGATGACCATTACCAGGCCGATGTTAATGATGATTATGAACATGATGATGGGGGTTGGTGGTAGGGGTTATGATGATGATGATGATCGAAATCTGTTCTGTCCTGAAGCCAAGGATGCCTGCAAAACCCGACCGACACGACATTCGCTTTGGCAAGGCGAAGGCTGTCGCGCGAGATATGAGCCTGAGAAGTCGTTCTGGTGCCCCAGATGCCCCGTTACGGGTTGACAGATGCCCCGTTACGGGTTGAACTCTAGAACAGCCGGCGACACTTCGCCACCCCAGATAGCCTAGATAAGCCAAAGAAGTGCTAGGTCGCGCTGATTATATATATGTCCCTTAGCAGCAGCAGCATTGGCAACGCGATTTATTTGTCGTTGGATCAGCTATAGTAGCGGTACTTGCAACATTAGCATTAATAGTAGCTGCACTAGTCCTCTCCGAAAGACGATTCAAAGGAAAGGAGATTTGTGCGCACATTTTCGTCGACATAGAATAGTGACGAGTATGAACAGAACGGGCACGTTTGGGGGTGGGCCGCTTCTCGTCTGGGGAACAGCGCCCCAATACATACATTACTCCAACTAGACGAGGTTATTGGATCAAGACAGCCGTATATAAGTGTGTGTATATATATGCATCTCTTTCGGTATATACTGCACGGCGAGTCCTTTGTGAATACATGCGCTGGTGGGTATCGTATGTACCACAACTACTAACAGATAGCTAACCAGGCGGCGGTATTAGTAGATCGTTGATGATCAACCTAGCAACGAAGGCAGGCATAATCGAATGACGTACTGGGCAACATCCTACTATAGTGTGCTGACCAACCGAAGGACAGTCGCTACCAGATGTCAGTCGATTGGTCCAGTTCGATGGGGGTGGCCAAACCCACCTTTCCGCTCTCGCCCTTTACTGACACTATGCACTGACGTTATGTTGCTGTTGCTGTTGCTGCTACTGTAGTAGTAGTAGTAGTAGTAGTAGTAGCTGTTGTTGTTGTTGTTGTTGTCGTAGTCGTCACCGCTGTTGTTGTTATCGCTGTGCAATGGGGCGTCGAAATGTGGGGGGCAAACCAGCAGGCTTTACCATCATCTTGACCGCGGGAGCCGACACCTTTTCCTTCTCTTCCGCTAGATAGGGGCCCCCGGCGGGTAGGAACACTTAGGCAGCTTGTTAGGTTTGCCAACTTTGACAGTTGCGCAGTTTTGTGGCTGGTCTTCTTCCTTCGTCCTTTTCTTCTTCTTCATCTTCCTGTTTGCTGCGTTGGCGGGTCTTTCGGCCGATAACGCTCAAGTGATATAGGACGGTTTATGAGCTCGCCCACTAGACGAGGAGTCATCGACTCCTCTGACACAATAAGTTGTCAACCCCCACGGCATCCACCAAGCATCACAGCCTCTCTACGGCGGCCCCCATACGGTATCCATCTACGGATGGCGGTCGGATGTTCGTCGACGAGAGCCCGCCGCGAGAGATAGACAGACCACACGGTGACAGAAGCGACACTAAATATCCGTAGAGCGTGTGGGGTTGCTGCATGAATGCATGCGTGCGTGCGTCTCCTACATCAGCACTCCAGCTTCTAAAGCCCAAGTTTGCAGCTAGCCAGCCGTCAATTCGCCTTGTATACTGCTGCTACTTCTTCTAGCATGCTAGTACGAACGCTGCCTGTTGGATATCTGCAGTCTATAGTATGCCAACGATTGGACGAGCAGCCTGTGCCTTTTCCATTAGTCTGTCAGTCTGTAACAGGTTCGTTTCGCGGTGCCTTCACATCGGCGTGTTTTCACCTCAACGAAGCGAGCTTTCAGCAGCCAGCGGCTTCATGTCCTGTCATCAGCGAGCACTACCTTTCCTGCCCCTATTTTGTTCAGGCAATGCCTGTACATAATCTTGCACCACCTCGAGTCGCTAAAAATCCTAGCTATACATATTATTCACTGCTAGCCCCATCCAGATATCACGATTGGAGACGACGTTCTATAGAGCCTCTATCGAAGAGTTGCGCCGACTAGGTCTCAGTGTGTCACCGTTTCAATTTGTAAAGACCAATTCTAAATAATGACAAGTCCTTCTGCGCATGTTAAAGCTAATAATTAATGCCATTGCTATAAAAAGCCCTAAGCTTATATATATTGCCCTTCTGTGTATATGTAGGTGTGTGTAGGTATATACATATACAAGCGTGTGCGCATGTACTGCATTTTGCCGCCGCATCAACTTGTTCCGTATAGTGCTGTGACGTGAGTGACGTGTGTCTCGTGGCTTCTCATCTTCCAACGAGTACAGAATGAGGGTTGCTATATATATATATATATATATATATAGCAACCCCCTATATATGTTAGTCGGCACAGAGCATTCCAACAGCTAAATCAGCTCAAACAACAACTCCGCTACCTCTACGACAGCTTGGAGTACTATGGCTAACTACTAGATCTCGAGAATAGTAGAACACAGAGGTCTGCTGTATAGAGGAGCCCGGAGCGAGGGCGAGGAGATGGGGGGCAACTTTCGAACGAAGGCTCTCGATTACATGTCTCGACATGGGGCCTGTGCTGTTCGAGAGGAGTTGGGTCGGGCAGTTGTTTCGCTAGGGACGGTTGGACGTTCCAGTAAAGCGAGTTTGGACCGACGGGTTCGTCCGTTACGGTCTAACAGTCGGCAGCCGACGTCGGCCGTCAGTCAGTCAGAGCAGAGAGAGAGAGACCGACAGAGAAAGAGAGAGGGGAGAAAGAAGGGGAGGGGGAGAGAGCGTTAACCCGGTATGTGAGTTGTCAACTTCCTGTAGTAGGGGTCGTAGTTGTACGAGCAGTAATAGAAGTGGCGTTGTAGTACCAGCTGTACTCGTATCAGTCATGACACTGGCGTGGCGGTGGCAGTAGTTTTGCCGTCGTGAGTTTACCTGCTCAGAAAAAAACGAGCCAGACACATACAGAGAGAGAGGGGGGAGAGAGAGGGAGAGATAGAGAAACAGACCGACAAACACTCAGACAGCCAGTCAGACTGAGGAAACCGAACAAGCCAAGTTACAGGACTTGTCATTGCCGAGACAGCAAGAAGAAGTTTCCAACGAAGGAAGGGTAAATAGTGGAGAATACAAAAAAAAGGCGCATACGAAACAAGGGCAAGAAGATTGCGACAACGGCGACAACGACTACGACAATGACGGAGGGTGAAAGGGGGTTTCCTTTATGCCTCCCGCCCCCTTCCCTCCCGGGGGCGGGTAGGCGGGGGTAAAGGAAACAACAATGGGGGCGTACGAGAAATAGCAGCACGGTGTAACGTCGACAAGGGCGCTTGGCCCCACGGTGCTTGGCGCTTGCACGCGTGTCAAATTAGTAGTGGATTGGCTGACAGCAGCACGAGCAAGGAAACCGAGCGAGGAATCCAGACATGCAGGCGCAGGAAGTGTTTGTGTGTGTGTGTCACTTGGGGACAATGCGGAACAGGATGTCCGCGCTGTGGCCACTGCGCTGAGCTTCGCGCGCGCGCCAGCACGTCGTATCAACGTTAGCTCACCAACTATTCTAGCAGCATCAGCAGCAGTATTATCTGACGACCTAAGTCACTGCCACTTAACCGAACCTGGACAGGAAAAATAGAAGAAGGCAAAAAAGCAAGCGCAAGAAATAGAGAAAGATAGAGAGGGGGAATAAAGCGAGGGGCAAAGAGAGAGAGAGAGAGAGAGAGAGAGAGAGAGAGAGAGAGAAAGACAAATAACGGAAAACAAAGCAAGACAATATTTGCCTCTCTCAGGATTCACACTTGCCCCACCTAGCCACCCCTAACTATATAGACAGAAACAAGTATATTGTCGGGATCCCTATCTTGCCTTCGTGTCATTGTCGTGTACTTCGCGCGCTTCTCGAGTCTGTGGATGGACTCTTAAACTTGTGCGTCGGGAAATTGTCCGGCTTACTTAGCTGTCCGGCTCATCTAGCGATCTTGTGAGCGTCTGCCGTGCGGCGCCGTTGACTTCAACGACGCCGAGGGCCATAGAAATATCCCCTCCCCACCTCCCCGGGTTCCTTTTGCTCTGCTCTCATCCCCAGCCTGCAAAGACTCCCCCTAATTGTTTCTACGCTCACGATTATAACAGTAAATCTGTCCATCTGGACAACGGTACAATATCATCATCATCATCATCAACCACCACCACCACTGCTACTACAACTACTTCGGTATGCTGAAATTGAATTTTGTCATCACCTCTCTCCTAGCAACAGCAGCAGCAGCAGACGACCGGATCCGTAGTAGTAGCAACAACAGCAGCAGCTGCAAAATCGCAGCGGTCATGGCTCTATGGTGCCGATCGTCTGCGCCCTCGCCTCGTCGCAGTAGTAAAACCAGTAGCGACTGTAGTAAACGTAGTCGAAGAACGTGGTTGTAGTAGTAGTAGTGGCAATGGCAGAAGGGGGACAGAGATGAAGCTCTGACCCCGTAACAGAAGTAGGGGGTCAGAGCTTCATCTCTGTCCAAGACTGGTCATCCTCCACTCTGTGAAGATGTGCGGCCGGCCGGCATGCTATCCGAAAACGCGAAGAGACGGTACTTAGCATGTACATGCAAATAAATTCCCGCTTAGTGTGCCGGAGTCAGAGTGTGCATGCGTGCGCGCGAGCCTCAAGGAGAAGCCAACCGAGGCAGAAGTATAGAGACAACGAACTAGAGAGAGAGAGAACTTGAGGAAAACAAAGAGAGATAGGGGGAAGGGCAAGTTCATCGTCGAGCAAGTGACGGCCGCGCCTTATGGCGGCTCCCAACATCATCATGATCATCATGAGCGGCGGTGGCCGAGGAAAGCGGGTCGTGGTGGAACTAAAATTAAATTAAGCGACACTCAACCCGACGCTCGCAGTAGCAGCATTAACTCTTCTTGCCGAACGTATCCCTTGAGAGTCAAGCACGTTGTCCTTCCTCGTCCCTGTCCTCTGTCCGATGGGATCAGCCAACTCTCAGCTAGTGAATAGAGAGCCTCGACGACGCAGCTAGCTGGCCACGAGCTTCCCTCCGTGCCGCGCTGCTCGCGATCCCCTCCGTGGCGCGCTTGCGATTCGTTTACACATAGAATCCCGATCTACACAGATCCATATGTTCACTGAATCAGAGCCGGAGAGAAACACACTAGAGAGCGAGAGAGAGTACAAAAGAGAAGGAGAGAGAAAGAGAGATGCGGCAGAACAACAACACGAGGTCTCGTACGGGGGTTTTCCGCCAAACGTAGGACATGATCTTTTTAGGACAGGACTTTCAACAGGCCCAGCTAATGGACGGTATATGTTACCGGTACAGTGTGTTATGACGAATTGACCGTCGCTCCGTTTTGGTCGCGCTCCGCTTAGTCCAAGTGTGGCCAACTCATAGACCGTTCATCCCGTTCGTGCTTAGAGGAGCGCGAAAACACGCACGCATACACAACGTTGCACAACATATGCGTTCGAACGCGAGCACGCTGTAGGGTGTCGTTGAGAAACTGCACTAAAGGAAGTTTGTAAAGCAACGACATAGAGTTAACATGAACAAATATAGACATCTTGATTTCAGAAGGTATATAGGTATACGTGGCCTTGCGGCTTCGAGGTATTCGACGCGGTCACCTGACGACGTTAAAGGGCGTCGAGCATGAACACTGTCGAGACAACAGAAGCGCAAGAAATTATTGTACAGACGCAGCCTTGATCGAATTTCACCATCCGATTCTACTCTACTGCTGCTGCTAGCGCAGAGAGGAACTCTAGAAGGATAAGATGACAGAACGGGGCCCATTCGGGACCGGGGTCCCGCCGCTCCGCTTCATGTCAGCGCCTAACCGGCTAGCTGGTCTTGCCGTTCCAGGGGTTAGCCATAGACAACGGATAATGTTGATGGTGAAGTTGGCCAAAGGACCAGGACGCAGCTACTCCAGGACAGAACGACTTAACGTCTCGGCGTCGGTGACCGGTGGTCAACGTCGACAGCAATAAGCGGACGCTGGCGCCTGTCTAACCGCCGAAGGGCGCCGCACGAAGCTCGAGGAGAGTAGCAGTGACAGAAGCGAAATAGTGGTAAAGATAGACAGATCAACAGCGCGAGATACACACACATGTATATATATATATATATATATAAAAAGAGAAAGAGAACCATACAAAATACAGACGCAAAGCAACGAAGACGTCGAAACGAACGGCGGATTAGGTGATTGCTCCAGACCAGAGACAGCTGACAGCCTACCTGTTTTGTCTCTTGTTAGTAAAGACTAAAGAGGTTAGCGCAGGTCGTTAACGTCCTCACCACCTCTTTTTACTCCTTTCGCGCGCGCGCTCTCTCTCTCTCTCTCTCTCTCTCGTTTCTCTCTCTCTCTCTTTATAGTGCTCTAGCCATACCTCCAGAAGGTCTATCTCTCATCTCACATCATCGACCAGTTGTTTCGACTGTCGTCGTCGAATGGGATCGTCTGCGTGTCGGCTGAGACGTCGGTTGACCAACCGCACGAGAGAGAATAACAGATGCGGACGCAGACTCAACATTCGGATTGGACACCTGAATCTGCCACAACAATCACTCGCTGAAGCGCTAATGATGACATAGTAAACACTTACGCTAGCTCTTCGCAATCGGGATATGAGAGCGTTACTAAATCAATCGCAATCAAGGCAGCAACTAAAACAACGACAACCACAACAACAACTACTACTACGCCAGCAAAAACACACTCTCGACTACGAGAACCAAGAAAAATAGACAACGACAAAAATTGTCGTGACAAATGCAGTGCAAATTAACGCACAAACTAAACAGAATAGCCGCAACAACAACATCTTGGCAGTCCCTGGCAGCAGGGACACCAGAATGATCTATAAAAAACATTCTAATCAAAGTTATTATCGAATCAACAAAATGTTCGCATGCGCAACCAATGGAAGAGGTTAGAGATCCCCGCACAATAGAGGCACGGACACGACCCACCCAATAAATCTACATGTTTTGTGATGATGATAATGATGATGACAATGGTGATGGTGATGATATTCATGACGTTGATGATGACAATGGTGATGGTGATGATGTTCATGATGCTGCTGCTGATGATGGCGTTGATTATTAGGGTTATTAATAGATAGTCTGTCTTCTTTTGTTCGGACAACATCGGCCTCGTTTATTCCTCCGAACACACACACAAGCGCACAGAGGACACATGGCGGCGGCCATGTTTACAGTAATAATAAATTCGGCTGGGTTTCGTTTCAGCCTCGAGCGAGTGCGGCTTTCTCCTTCTTTTTCTTCGTTTGTCCGAAAACCCTGTGTGCACGCCAGGGTCAATTCCACCATTCGAGTGGTGACAATGTCAACTCAGACGCAGACGCTTGTGATCTGCTGCCGATGCTGGCCGTTGCCGTAGAGCAGATATGAGCGCTCGCCCCCGTCTCCATTGGGGGTTGCGACTAGATGCGCGACCCTGACATCCCGTGTATACATTTACATCGCCATCACCCTCGCCTCATCACAACCAGCAGCAGCAGCAACAGCACCGCTAGCGTCATCATCACATATGCGCTCTGTTTGTATATACATATTTGGTGTGGTCATTGTTTGTACACGGCATTCACGCACACACATGTAAATAAATATATATATATATATATATATATATATATATGTGTGTGTGTGTGTGCGCGTCAAGAAATATATCGAACCTCTAAATGTCTAAATGAAAAAAAAAAAGAACCTCTTCTTCATCTCTTTTTCTGTCGTTCAGCTTGTACATTTAGTGGCCTGTCGTTCTCGCTCTCTTCGCCCGCAACAAGTACCCCCACCAACACATCTGCCCGATCGCCGAAGCAACAACAAACAATGTGGAAGAACAGAAAGCAGGCGTAGGTAGCCATGGAAAGCCGGCAGTAAACTGGAGGAGGAAATTCAACTCGGAGCGCACGAACGAACCCACACGCGTGTCCACAACAATCTATGGCGACCTCAAAACGTCTGTCCGAGCTTTTCTCTTCTTTTTTTGGTTTTATTGAAAATCTACACGAAACCGTAATTCGACCGATCCAAGATCTTCCTTTGTGCTGACGCATCCTCGGCACTTGCTTGGAAAGCCCGGCAGCGCCCAGTGAGTGCGAATGCATTGTCTATGGAGACCGGGCAGACAACGCGCTGCCGCTTGCCGAGGGGTTTATACTAATAATAAAATATTTATTGCGTCATTCGGCAGATCTATGTCTCTCCATGTGTATACACCCCCCTTCTCTCTCTCTTTCTCTCTCTGGTTTTTATGTCTTGTTGTACTACTACTACTACTACTACTCGACATCTCGATGTCGTGCGTGCGTTCCCCCATCATCTCGGACGGCCTGGATCCACCCCTGTGGGGAGTGGCTATAGAGCCTCTTATCCTCTTGTGTTCTCTCCGCAGTTCTTTCTCCTTCTCGCGTGGTGGCGACGACGACGACGACATCCATTAGGATAGTGTGGTGGTGAAACCATGTTTACCGATTTCCATGGTAAACACAGCAGGCTCGGACCGCGTTTGTCTCGAGTAGGGTATCGTCGGGACGTTGCTCGCTGGCGGGAAGGCGGAAGGAGAAGCTTCGCTTGCAACAAGGAAGAAAAGGCAACCTAAAACAAGGACAGGCTCTTCTTCTAAAGACAACGCGA